>CAWUFW010008687.1:600000-859895 GCA_963921515.1 Calotriton arnoldi | reverse complement strand
TGGGTTTCGAGCTCGTGGCAGCCAAACTCGATGCCATATGTGGGTGTCTGAGTCCCATCAGGGACCACGTACAGTCCCTATCGGACACCCCCTGTACGCACCATGCTCCGCCACAGACCTTGGCTGACCTCGCTGGTGCCATGAATCTAATACAAGAACTGTCTGGTCAGACAGGCACCAGCCATGACAGCACAGTGTTGGCACAGGTCGGAGGTCAATGGAGACCATGGAGCAGATGCAGGCTGGAAGTATGTCTGCCACGGCTGGACACCAGCGAGTAGTGGCTGGGAACTTCAATGCCCTGCAGTACTTCATCTTGCCATTGCTGTCACTGAGCCGTTCCCAGATGACTGCAGCGGGAACATCAACACACACAGCTCCAACCCCTGATGTGTCCGTGACACACTGTTATGCTGCCCCCATCACTTATGCAGTCTGATGTGTCAGGGGCACACAGCGATGCAGCCATCACCCCGCCACACACCGGACACAGAACCCGTATCAGGGGTGAGAAGGGGATGGGAACTACTGTGTGAGGAAGGAGGCAGTAGCATCCATCACCGCCATATGGCCTGTCCCTGCCTGGTTATTACCTATATATCATGCCCTGGGAAATACCTCCTACTGACCTCCGGAACACTCTCGACATTCACCCGGACCCCGACACGGACTGCCATTTCTTCACCGCTGGCCAATTACACAGCAATCCTGCTGCGGACTGCACCCTGTCCCTCTTCCTAATCACTGTGCAATCCCCAAAGGACTCTGGTTGGCCCACCACTGGGCTTCCATATGATGTGGGCTTGGATGGCCATGTACAGCTCCAGCTCCGTCAATCACCTGAATGTGAATAAAACATTCTAAATCACACAGATGTGTCATCACTATGTTCACTCACGTATGGAAGTATGGCTGGATGTAGGGACAATGATTGTACATGAAGGTACACCCTGGTAACTGACATCTATGCGCATGTCTATCCCTGAGACACATGGCCAATTGGATAACTGTGAAAGTGAGTACTAGCTGTGTCCCCATTGCACATCAACAACAATCTCACAACCCCCAACGTAGGCACACGTCCATGTGTTGAATATGGCTGTGTGTAGGAGTGACCAAAACGGTGGCAGGCCAGGAGTGGTGTCCTACACCACGTGTGACAACAGAACTTTTTTTTTTTAGATATCTTTTTATTGAAACATAAACACAAAATAACAGTCGGCATCTGCACTTTTGTTGTAAAGACATTATACAATGATGATGACAGTTAGGCGATACACACAATTGCATTGATGGTAAATTAACAATTAGGGGACGTCAAGGGGACAGTGGTTCTTCTTCTGGGGAGTGTACAGGGGCACACACAGATCCCTCCCGATAATCATTCCACTTAGACCACACTGCGGACCACTTCCTGGGGCATCCTCGTGCCACATACACAGTTTCTCCCTGAACATGCACCAGTCCAGGCTCCTTTTCCAGGTGGCCAGGGTTGGGGGGGCAGCCGCCCCCACAACTGGGCTATATCTCGCTTAGCCACCATTGCACCCAGCGTAGCCCAGAGCCTCTCCATACTACTTAGATCAGTGGGTCCCCACATATTTAAGAGACATCTTTTAGCCTCTGGACGGATGGTCTTATGTAGCACTTCCTCCATTACCTCGTGTATCGCTTGCCAATACTTCTGTATCTGATCACATTCCCATAGCGTGTGGAGGAAGGTACCCATGTGCCCACAGCTGCGTCTACAATTTCCCTCCTCCCTCTTCCCCATGTGAACTAATTGGGGCCCAGTGATATATGTTCTGTGCAATATCTTGAGCTGGACCAACCGCAGACGTGCTGAGATCACCACCTCACGAGGAGAAGCGACCGCCTCCGCCACTCCTCATCATCAAACTCAAGTCCGTCCCCCTCCCAACTCCCACGCAATCGATCAAGAGGATCTGGGGTGTTGTTAATCAATTTCTTATATGTAAGGGAGATCGCTTTTTGTGGAAGGTAGCCGTCTAATAAACAGTCTTCGAATGGTGAGGATTCAGGGGGACCGTGCCCTTTTGTAGGGTCGCGGCAATAGCATGGCGGATCTGCAAGTATCGGAAGAATTCCGTACCAGAGAGCTCATATTGCTGCTGGAGCTTGGCAAAGGGATCATATCACCCTTCACCCAAAGATCTCCCAGTCGGGATATACCGATCAGGTCCCATTTATCAAAGCCTTTTGTGGTCCGGAGATTACCCAGCTGTTCAGAAACCCACAGAGGCGTCGCAAGTGTGAGCTTTCGATCCCAACCCAGGCTTTTATTGACGGTGTGCCAAATCAGAACAGAGTGTTTGGTGGGGCCGGTGGAGAGAGAGCCTCCGGGGTTAGAATACAAGGCTCTATTGTAATTCCCTCCGGGGAGTAGCCATCTATCCATGGTAAAACCCGGGTCGTCGGGCTGACGGTAAGTGCAGTGATTGATGGCAGCCAGGTGAGAGGCCCAATAGCATTTCCGAATGTCGGGGAGACTGATACCCCCGTCGTACCAATTCAGGACGAGTCTATTAAGCGCGATTCTGGGCCTCCCTTCCCATAGCAACTCTCTCTGCAGCCCTTCGATGTCTCTAAAGTATCGTGATGGAACCGGGTCTGGGTAATTTTGCAGGGCATATAGCAGACGGGGCAGTGACATCATTTTAAATAGTGCGGCTCTGCCTAGCAGAGAGAGCGGGAGGGTCCTCCAACTAGCGACATCGCGTTTGAGTCTCTGCAGGGGAGGGGAGAGGTTCCGCTTGTATCGGAGTTTGGGGTCTGCGGTGATAAAAGTTCCGAGGTAGCGGAAACCATCTCTCACCGTCTGCATCGGGCAATTTCTGGGCAGTGGAGGAGAATCATCTCCCAGGACATATAAGAGTGACTTGTTCCAATTAATCGAGTAGCCAGAATATTTGCCAAAAGTCGTGAAAATATCCAACACCTGGGTCAAAGACCTTTGGGGGAGGCTAGATAAAGGAGTACATCATCAGCATAAAGCGAGATGCGATCCTCCCAGTCTTCCGACCACCGCGGTCCGCGAATCACCGGGTCTGCACGGATCCAGGCCGCCAGTGGTTCCAGGAGAGGGCAAACAACAGGGGGACAGTGGACACGCCTGGCTGGTCCCTCGATGCAGCTGGAATGGGTCTGATCGCTTGTTATTAACTACCACCTGGGCTAAGGGCTCCGAGTAGGGAGTCTAACCCACGCTGTGAAGATGGGCCCAAACCCCATTTTGACGAGGACAGCTAGCAGATACGGCCACTCTATAGTATCAAAAGCCATAGATGCGTCTAGGGACACTATGACGGCCGGCTCCTTAATGGTGTCAACCCTCCCCAGAACTCCATGAGCCCTTCGAATATTAAGAGCCTCGTTACAGTGGGGCATAAAGCCCGACTGATCCGGGTGGACCAGTGTTGTTATCACTCTGGACAGCCGTGTGGCCTGGAGTTTGGCAAGGATCTTGGGTTCCGCATTGAGGAGGGAGATAGGTCTGTAGGAGGTGCATTTGTCTCTGGGCTTCCCTCCTTGGGGATCACGACCAGGGATGCGAGTCTCTGGTCTGGGGGAGAATACCCACTTCCCTGCTCTCCTCGAACATGGACCGCAGATACGGGGCAAGTCTATCAGGATGCAGTTTGTAGAGCTCAATGGGCAAGCCATTGGGTCCGAGCGCTTTTCCCGGACGAAGGCTTCTGATTGCTTGGGCTACTTCATCATTGGTGATGGCGCTCTCTAAAAGTCCTTGTCTTCCTCCGAAAGGGTGGGCAGGAGGATATCACGGAGAAGGTCCGCGGAGTCCTCCTCGAGGAGCGGGGAGGTCGACTGGTAAATCCCTGTCGTAGTGTGCCGCGAACTCACGGACGACGTCAAGGGGGTCCGTGAGTACTCTGCCCTCCCCGTCTGACAGTTCTGGGACAAGCCTATTGGCCCGCTCCCTCCTGTCTAGCCAGGCCAGGAGCTTCCCAGCCTTATCACCCCACTCGTATACTCTACCATCTCTCTTGCTCCCCCAAATTTTAGCCCTGTCGGTAGCAATACTTTTGTATTCGTCTCTCTTGAGCTGTAGGAGGTGAATTGTCTCTGGGCACAGTTCCTCGACAGGACCGTCCTCGAGAACGGAGAATATCTCCCTCTATGGTTTCAAGATCTTTTTGTTTTTCTTTTCTAACTCCGGCAATCAGTGAGAGAGCCTGTCCCCTTACCACCGGTTTAAATGCCTCCCACAGAGTTTGGGAGCAGTCGACCCGAGCCCTGGTTCTCCTGAAAATAGTGGTCAATTGCTAGCAGGAGCCCTTTGCGAACCTGAGGGACGCGTAAGAACCAAGGGTTAATGGGCGCAATCGTGCCTATCCGCGCATTCCCCAGGACCAGCCGAGCCCATATCGGGGAGTGATCAGAGATTCCCCGCGCCAAGTGCCGAATCTCACGGATGTGTGCGGTTTGGGATGGTATATATATATAGTCTATACGAGAGAAGCTTCGATGCGATCCGGAGAAAAAGGTGGAGCCTGCAATCCGGGCGGAACGTATACTGCCATTAGGGTGAGTGTACTGCCCTCCCACTGTCCCGTCACCGCTGTGTATCTGCCCCATTCATCAGAGCGCGTTAATTGAACGGAAAAGGGAAGGGAGTTTTTAGTTAGGATTCCCACCCCCTGGACCCTGAGGTGAAACCAGAATGGGCTACCAGCCTATATCCCCATCTATTTTGCGCTTTGCAGGAGTTCCCTACCAGATGTGTCTCCTGGAGGAAGACCACCTCCGGGGAATGGCGTTTAAGGTATTGGAGGACCAGGGTGCGCTTCACCTTATCCCCAAGCCCGTTGACGTTCCAACTCAACAGGGTGAAACTTTTATCACATTGTGTATCCATCCATACTGTCAGATGCGGGCTTGCCCTCGAACGCCCTCATAGGTAGTGCTGCCGATAGAACCAAAACAAACAAATCTCCCCCCCACCCAACTCCAACCACCCCCCTCCCTGCTCCCCTGCACTCTGGGCCTAAAACTACCCATGAGATCAACTCTGCAGAGTGCTTGTCGCCCAACCCGGAAACTAAAAGTAGTGAAACGTGGGGAAGAAAAGGTGCTCCATCCCCCCTCCCAACCACTATTGTCAAAACAAAGCAATGTTCGTCCCCATATGGGACAGCCCCCTTTTCCATAGGGACGAAGAGACATTGGATGAATCGGATAGTCACTGCGTCTCTGGGCCGTCAGAGCCACCCATGTGGCCAGTTCGGTGCAACCCCGGCTCTAGGACAAATCTGATACCTGAGACCGCAAGGCAGATCCGCCCCACGGTTAAAGTTCCTCATCAGCCTGGGTTCAGCGGGCGTTGTGTTCCTGCGCGCCTCTCCAGCCCTCCAGCCAGTCCGCCACATCCTCAGCACGATCGAAGAACCAGGGCTTGCCATCCGCCTCGACCCGCAACCTAGCCAGGAAGAGCATGGCGTACTTCAGGCCTTTGTCTCTAAGTTTCTTTTTGACGGTGAGGAAGGATCGTCTCTGTTTCTGGACAGCCAGAGTAAAGTCCGGGAAGAATGAAATATTTGCGTTTTCATATCTGAGGGCAGCGCTGTTCTCGCCCATTGTAGGATCGTATCCCGGTCTCGAAAATTGAGCAACCTGGCCAGTAAGGGACGAGGGGGCCCCGGGCCTCGGACGGCCCCGGGGACCCTGTGGGCACGTTCTACAATGAAGAACTTGGACAGTCCCTTGGGCAAAGATGTTTGAGTATGAGGTCTTCAACAAAGAGGTCAGGCGTCTGTCCCTCCGCTTTCTCCGGTATCCCCAACGATGCGCACGTTATTGCGCCGGGAGCGCCTCGTAATCATCAAGCTTGTCCTCTGCGTATTTCCTGAAGGTTTGCAGCTCACGGACTTCGGTTTGGAGTTGCGAGACGTCTTCCACCAGACTAGCCGTGGTCACTTGAAGCTGTTGGACCTTCTCACTCATTTTGGCCATGTCCGCTCTCATGAGAGTCATTTCCACCGTGATCGCGTCCGTTCTCTGTTCCATCGACGTTCTGACACCGGCTATTGCCTCCATGACATCCTTCAAGGTTAGTTTGGGGGCCATCCTCTGAGTCCCCGGTAGGCACCTCTCGAGAGGGGGTTCAACGACCACCTTAGAGTAGGAGTACATGTCCAGTCTGCCCTGCTGTGGCTGCTTGGTGCCCTTTCCACAGCACTGCAGGGACGCCAAAGTTGTTCCCAGGGGCGGCACCCCCTCACTCCGGCAAAGGCGGCCGGGATCGCCGGTGGGGTGAGCTGGTCCAGGGCCCACCGCCGGGTCCAGGTATGTGGAGAGGGGCTGGAGGGGGGTCCACCCAGTGCTCCAGCGGCCTCCAGACTCCTCGCAGGGGAAGGCACAGCCTTCGCTACACCTCCGGTGCCGCTCCCCCTTTGTCAGGCCTCAATCCCCGGCGTTGCGTGACGCAGCCGCCGCCTGCACTCACGCACCTCCCAGGCTCCGCAAGAACCACAGGACCCAGACTCTCACTCCGGGAAGGCCGCAATACGCCGGGGCCCACCGCTCGCCCCACGTTGCATCGACGGCTGCGGATATCGGCCAGATCAGCTCCGGTACGTTGCTGGCAGCTGTCCCTCTGGATGGGGGTCGGATATGTGTGACGGATGGTGTGGTTTGGGGTCGGGTGAGACTGAGCTACTCTTTACGTGGCCATCTTGCTTCAGTGCGAAGCCACGCCCCCCGTGACAACAGAACTTCACGTCGCATACCTACTTACACACATCTGTGTGGACACATTCTGTTGTGATATATGACATTGCTCCACATGGTCAGAGGTTGGACACCATACACACATAGCTGAAGTCATGTAAGTGCACATGTCGTCCAGCACCTATCCAAAAACAATGTCTGGCTCACAGAGGTGGAGCTTGCCAAAGGGACACACCCCCATTGCACATGCATCAGTCAGTTCCTCCCTGTGTTAGGACGATGCTCATTGTGGCATACGAGTGGACAATCTAAACAACACACCTCACAGTTAGACACCAGTGGAGTGGCATAGACTTTATTGGCATGTGCGTGTCAGTACGGACGAGGCAACGGCTACAACAGGCAGGGACATGCTTAAGACACTTACACGCAGCATGGGTACATGTCGAGGTTCAGAAAATGTTGGGGCTGAAATGGACAGTTCGGGCTGGACCCCGGTTCCCATGAGGCACAGGGTCAGCCTGATTTGCATATGGCCATATCTGAACTGGGGTGGTAGAGTGAGCTAAAGAATGATGATGGATTAAAGCCAGATCAGTTGACTGGGGGTGAGTGTTTCATTTGCTCTAACGCTCCGTCCATCATCCCCTTTGGTATCGCTTTGTTCGCCCTAAGTTGGCAGGGTATGCCCAGACGTGGGTCCCTTGCTCACTTTGCCACTAGATTCAAGATAGCCTGGCTGATGAGGGTTTTGAACCCGAAACCGGTCCCAGGATGCTTGTTTCCGGTCCAGGGAAGACATGGCTTGGCAGTTCGGGCTGGACGGTTCCCATGAGGCACAGGGTCAGACTGATTTGCATATGGCCATGTCTGAACTGCGGTGGTGGAGTGAGCTAAAGAATGATGATGGATTAAACCCAGATCAGTTGACTGGGGGTGAGTGTTTGATTTGCTCTAACGCTCCGTCCATCATCCCCTTTGGTATCGCTTTGTTCGCCCTAAGTTGGCAGGGTATGCCCAGACGTGGGTCCCTTGTTCACTTTGCCACTGGATTCAAGATAGCCTGGCTGATGAGGGTTTTGAACCAGAAACCGGTCCCAGGATGCTTGTTTCTGGTCCAGGGAAGACATGGCTTGGCAGTTCGGGCTGGACGGTTCCCATGAGGCACAGGGTCAGACTGATTTGCATATGGCCATGTCTGAACTGGGGTGGTGGAGTGAGCTAAAGAATGATGATGGATTAAACCCAGATCAGTTGACTGGGGGTGAGTGTTTGATTTGCTCTAACGCTCCGTCCATCATCCCCTTTGGTATCACTTGAAAGCTAACGGCATCGCCCTTGACATTTGCAAGGATCATATCAGCAACCACGTCGAACACTCCCACCAGTCTCATCCCCAGCTCGACAGCCATTTCTGCTCCGTGTTCATCTTGAACGCGCTTAATCACAGAGGGGAGTACGGTCATGCCGAAACACATAGAATATACCGCTGCAAACACCCTGCCCCAGGTGTTACAATCAGCCAACTCGGGAATTAAGTCTTTAGGTAAACTAATAGTTAAGATCCTGTGTTTGTCCACAGTAGTGGTATTAGGAAAGACAGCTTCTATCTGTCCAAATTTCTCAGCAAGCCAATAAGGAAATTCATCCTTACTCTGTGGCTGCTTGCCCATAACAGAATTAACAATAACGGGACTGATGGTCACGCCACCATGACCCGCAGGTTGTACTGCAGCGCCAGGTGGTCCCACCTGGACGGTGCGTGTGACGTACTGTATTACTGCTCTATATACGCGTAACAATGAAGTGTGTAAGACGCAAAGTTCTGCCAGATTCGCAGTTGTAAAAGCACGTGGGTGTGGGGTAAACCCAGCCAAAACGGGCCATGTGGCCCCATCTATAGATAAAGGGCCTAAACGGACCACCGTTAATGGATGAGGAAGGGCCCCATTAAACCAAATACGGTGTTGCCAAGCTGTTAGCGGAATTTCAAGAGCTCTATAAGGCTGATACTGCTGAGGAACGGCAGTGGCAGTATATGTGTGAAACATATTATCAGTGCCATCCACCGCAGCAAAGGTGACCCAAGAGTAAAAAACTTCAAACTGGTGAGCCGGATCTGCTTCCACCACGAAAATAAGCACGGCCCCAGCATCAGGGACGGCATAATGGAGTCAAGTGCGCCCTCAGCGCGGCTCTGCTACTTAAAACTTAAAAGAGTGGCAGCGCAAACTCAGGTTATAACTATAGAGATACCTTTTAAAACTTCAAGCTTGAATAACCTATAAAATGTCAATATAGGAGGTTACTTTGTCACAGCTGTCTCCGGAAACAGAAGTGAGGGTATTGTGGACCAGCACGAGCACTACTCCAGCGTCTCGCAGATAAGAACCAGACCAAACGTTGGCGGGGCCATGTTGCGGGGATTCTGCTCATACACAGAACTATGCACAAGAAAACAGGACCTCAGTAAATAGGGGTGATCCTCCTATCACCTTAGTACCCAAAATCCCAACCGACTAGCAATAGTGTCTCATTCGGTCTCCTACAAATATCAAGAAGCTACGAATGTTTAGACAACCCAGAACACGAGCACTCCCGACTCACCTCAGAGTCGCGGGAACAAGACAATCTTTCGCTCTCACGTACTTGTCCACAATAAGAATAATCAATCACTAAATAAGTTCAAAATGTTTATTTTGACTATAGTGATTCATAAAACAGTATGCGAACCACGACCAGCAGCAAAATGCATAAAGCTAATACCATTAGCATTGTTACAATACCATAGAATACAAAAGGAGTCGTCATTTTATAAAGCCTGTGAAAAAGATAAAATAGCAAGGCCTAATCACCCTCCCCTGGACAGTAAGAAGTTATTTTATATAACAGAAGATCTTTTAGGCATTGTTAGCAGACCCCTACCTGAAAGCCTAAATGCAAAGGTTTACATCATAGGAACAGCAGAGCTCAGCTCCATGGAACGGCTTTCTTCGAGTGTTTCAAAAACATGCAACCCCACTATATCAAAGCACGATTCTTCCATATTGCAGCTGTTGGTAACATGTTTTGTCTAGGTAATAGGGACTGACCAGAACAGAATAACAAGAGACATTGTTGCTCGACCTTGCACATTATGTTCAGACAGAATTTGAAGGGAAGGCTGAGAACGTGAAAAACAATCTGTTATCATGTCCAGGGCAGAGGCAAAGTGTTGCGAAAACAATCTTTTAGCAGAGGTGTGCGCAAAAGCAGCAGCATACGGCAAGCAAAACTCATGCTAACTTAGCAATGGCGACAATGTATCTAAGGGACACATAATCCCATATAACACTACCCACACAAGTGAGGTACCATTTTTATCGGGTGACTTAGGGTAACACAGAATTGTAGAGCAACTGTTATTACCTATTCACTTTCGATGCATTTCTGCCTTCCAAATGAAAGACAATGTGTAAAAAAGATGTCACATAATTCTCATGCTAGGATGGGTACTCACAATTTCGGAAATGTGCAAATATCTACTGTTTCTAAACTCTTTATTTTTGTTCCAATTTCAGAAATATATAGGTGTCTTTCATACCTATTTTTCCATGTATATATTTTCCCAAATGAATTGCTATATTCCCGGTACATAATAAACAAGCATTGGCATAGCCAATAGGTCTCGCATTTGGGACCTTATAAGTGCTTAGCCATGCAACAGTTGATGTTGTTGCACCAAGGATATTGTGCTGCATAACTAAACACTTATAAGGTCCCAAAGGCGAGACCTATTGGCATAGCCAATAGGTCTCGCATGTGGGGCCTTATAAGTGTTTAGGCAGAGCTATTGACTTTGCCAATGTGTTTAAGCTGTGCTGTAGAGAAGTGTGGCTGCTGTGCAGCATGCTGAAAAGTTGTAATAAAAAAGTGCCAGAAGCATTTTTGTTACCTTATATATGACCAAGAAGGCATTATGTCCAACAGAACGACCATATTAAAAAATGTATGTACAATAAAAAATTTCCTCATTTTTCTTTTCTTCTTGCAATGCTTGTTAAAGTTTTTTTTGGAGGGGGCATAAACAATTGGAGGTTGAAGGTTGTGAACTAGTACCTGTATTATAACACTAGCAGCGGCCAGACGCTAGGGGAGAATCAACAGATGGCAGATTCCGAGAGCAGGCTGAGGTGGTGTCGAGTGATGTTGAGGTGGTAGTGGTGGTGGTGGTGGTGACTGGTGCTGAGACTATGCTGAGGTGATGCTGAATGATACTTAGGTCATGCTGAGTGATGATGATGTGGTGGTGTACTATTGCAAAGGCGATGCTGAGTGATACTGATGTGGTGTTGAGTGATGTTGTGGTGGTGATGAGTGATGCTGTGGTGGCGCTGAGTGATATTGTTGTGGCCCTGAGTGATGCTGTGGTGGTGCTGAGTGATGCTGTTTTGGTGTTGAGTGATGCTGTGTTGGCCGTGAGTGATGCTGTGGTGTTGCTGAGTGATGCTGTGGTGTTGCTGAGTGATGCTGTTGTTGCGCTGAGTGATGCTGTGGTGGTACTGAGTGATGCTGTGGTGGTGCTGAGTGATGCTGCCGTGACACAGTGTCTTTGCTAGTTACAGTGGGTAGAAGAGGGGTAGAAGAGGGGTAGAAGAGGGGTAGAAGAGGGGTTGAGGGGTTGAGGGGTAGAAGAGGGGTTGAGGGGTAGAAGAGGGGTAGAGGGGTAGAAGAGGGGTTGAGGGGTAGAAGAGGGGTAGAGGGGTAGAAGAGGGGTAGAAGGGTAGTAGAGGGGTAGAAGAGGGGTAGAAGAGGGGAGTGAGAGAGTGTCTGTGAGAGTCTGTGAGAGAGTGTCTGTGAGAGTCTGTGAGAGTGTGAGAGAGTGTGAGAGAGTGTTTGTGAGAGAGTGCCTGTGAGAGTCTGTGAGAGAGTGTCTGTGAGTGTCTGTGAGAGAGTGTCTGTGAGTGAGTGTCTGAGTGTCTGTGAGAGTCTGTGAGAGAGTGTCTGAGAGTGTCTGAGAGTGTGAGAGAGTGTCTGTGAGAGAGTGCCTGTGAGAGAGAGTCTGAGTCTGTGAGAGAGTGTCTGTGAGAGAGTGTCTGTGAGAGTCTGTGAGAGAGTGTCTGTGAGAGAGTGTCTGAGTCTGTGAGAGACTGTCTGTGAGAGAGTGTCTGTGAGTCTGTGAGAGAGTGTCTGTGAGAGAGTGTCTGTGAGAGAGTGTCTGTGAGAGTGTCTGTGAGAGTGTCTGTGAGAGTGTCTGTGAGAGAGTGTCTGTGAGAGAGTGTCTGTGAGAGAGTGTCTGTGAGAGAGTGTCTGTGAGAGAGTGGGGTAGAGGGGATTCACTGCACCACGAGAGGGCACCATCTGCCGAAGGAGGTGCACGTTGTTATAAAACAGTTGTGCCAGCACTGTGAACACGCATCTGGGACGCCTTTGTAGCGCTACCCACTCCCTTGGAAATATGCACTGTTAGGATCTTCAACATGAAGCCTTTTCCGTGTCCACAGCTGGGGCTCGAGATGCAGGCCGAGTGAGGATTAAAAACATCAAACAGCTCTGACTCGGTGAACGTGTCTGTGCAGAGATTGGAGTGGAGCACATTCCCAGGGGCGAGCAGTTCTAAACACTAATGACAACGAATCGCAGGACATCAAAGGCCAGTGAGGATTTAAAGCAGGATTTAAAGCAGTGATGGGGGAGGGGGTCATTTGTGGACGGAGCAAGCATAGACAGGAGGGAGGAGGTGGCGGATAAGCTTTTAAACACGCATACATGCTATCTTGCCCTTTCCCCACGTAAATAAATATTTCAATATAAAGGAGAAGCACAATATCTTTGTAGGCTGAAAAACATCAAACCGCTCCGACTCTGAACGGGTCTGCACAGAGACTCGGAACAGATCCCGGGGGCTGGTAAGTTCGAAACACTGATGAAAACGAATCGCAAGGCATCAAAGGTCAAAGGGGGTTTAAAGCAATGATGGGGAGGGAATGATTTATGGATGGAGCAGGCGTTGTCGGGACGGAAAAGGTGGGGTAAAAGCTTTTAAATGTGCACACTTGCTAGCTTGCCCCTTTCCGATGTGAATAAATATTCAAATATAAAGGAGAAGCATAATGTCCTTAGCTGCCACAAAAACATAAGGGAAAACAAGCTGCCGTTCAAATGCCACAAAAGCACGAGGAACAAAAAAAAAAAGAAGGATACAGTCACAGGGTTGAAGACACCAGGCACGCCCCTCAGATAACATCAACAAAACATGCGCTGCTGACGAGAGAGGAAAGCCAGATGGCGCCTCTGCTCGTAAGTGCGCGCCCGCGCGCGTAACCGCAAGCTCTAGGCCATGGTAGCATTACGAAAAGGGAGGGGGGAGTGCGAGCAAAGGAGCCTGATTACAGCAACGCAGATGGCAGCTGTGCACGTGCACGCGATCGTGAACGCAAGCTGGAGGCCAGCAAAAGCCAGTGGCTTGTTAGCACTTCCAAAACCCACTTACTAAATTTCTCGCACAGGGCAGCGCAAGCGCTGGCTCAGGCGAGACCTAAAAAGGGAGAGAAAAAAAAACAGCACTGCACGCGCTGCCCTGTTGGTTAGGGCGGAGGGGGCTTCGACAAGGAGGCAACCATGCCCTCTATGCTCAAACCTATTGCAGTAACCAAAAAAATGCATGCATTCAATAATACTTGGGAATTCATAAATGAACACTTAGGGGATATTTGCTTTAAAATGTGTATAAACGCACTGGAGCATCGTGTGATGCTGCTTGGATGGGAGAGCACATCACAAGCAATACAGTGAAATGCAAACAGACACGACCAGCATCTACCATGCTCGGCTGTGCTTCGCAATTAGAAGTGTGTACAATGAAGCACCTGTTGACAAAATAAGGCAGCTAGGAGCATTTATCTGCAAGCTCGACGGATTGCTCTCTCGTCTGTTTGACCTTAGAATACCGAGCATGAGGGAACTACACAAAGCATTTATATGCAATTCATAAAAAACACGAAGGCACGGCCAATGGGGAGGCCGCTCTCTCCCAGTTACAAAGTAAAGCAGATGCAGGCAATGTGCATTACAAGAATTACGGTAATGTCTTCATCCCCGTCTCTGGTGCTACTCTAAGAAGTTGCGTCAGCGATGTAAATGAGCACGAGATATTGTTATTGTTTCGTATCATGCGAGATGCAAAACCGATTACCGTTTGCCAATCCCGTGCACAGGCTCGCCCGCTCAGCCCCTCCCATGCACAAGGCAACCAGCAGCAGCCGGAGTAGGGAATTGCTGGTGGCTGCACAACAAAGCAACCGGCCTTTGGGAGCCAATACTACGAAAAACGATTCCAAGCCCCCGCCATGGAACGACAAAACATGCCCTGCTCTCAGCTACGTCCTTCCTCATGGATGACACGGGGCGGAAAACCACTCAGTTTTTACAATAAACTGCAAATGCCAAGCTCGATGTCTGTACTACTACTACTCCTCAATGGATACAAATGCGCCCTAACGCCCATGTCTTCTTACAACCAATCACGGTTAGTAGGATGCGCATTCAAGGCGTGGGGGTTATTTCAGTAATTGCCCACACAATCCCACTGGTGATGACAACGCACGCTTCCGCTGAAGGAGACAAGGTGGTTTGGTTTGTATGGGGAAACGTGGTTTTTACAAGTTCTTTTTTTATCGGCTCGCTATGTTCTAAATAGAGTCAAATGACTCATGTCGTAAAAATAGACGAGCCCACGGGAGCGCGGCAGTCAATGCACACATGGGAGAGCACTTCCCCACCATCAATGCGCGCACTAGTTGCAAAGCTGCCGAGTCCAGGACAGCGTGCGCTTCTTATTCCGAGTATAAACATAAGCAGAGAAGGACACACGCCAAGTGAATAACGGTAGCCTTATAAACAGCTTTTGGGATAAAAACAAAAAGACAGTACACCCGAACAGTAACTCTCCGTATGGCTTGGCTTATACGGTCGTATGCCCAAGCATGCAGTGTAACGTCACCTCTATTTTACTACTGGGAAGTGTGAGTGGGCTGCGTGATTTACCACTGGTCAAAGACTAGGTTTAGTCCTCAGTGACCTGCGATATCTTAAAATACATTCATTTGTATTTTTGGGGGGTGGGGGTCCGTTCACTGCTTTGTGAATGTCTACAGACACAAGAGGAGACATTAATACGGCCAGCGTTGCATGTCTCTGCTCTATAGTGGACTAAATTCACCAAGGGTTAAACCAGGTCCCTTCAAATCAACCCTTTTTTCTGTTTATAATTTCTCACACTTGAGGTTTGGGATGTAAGCTGCTACCCGTCACACTGCCTTTCCGTGGTCTGTGTGGGAACGCGACAAAAGATACCAATCTCACAAGAAAGATAAGGTTTGGCGGGAGATCCCGCTATTCGTCGTGACCACCTACTCAACGCCAATCACGTTCATGATCCCCATTTAGTGGTAGTCCGCAAGACCTCAGGACAGAGACATTCTTCTCGGTGGACGCCAAAACCGTCCCAGATAGGAGGATTTTGTTGAAAGAGCGGAAGATTCGGATCTTGATAGAGTTTGGCCAGCCTTGGCGAGCTCACCATAGGGGTGGATGCGCAGTAGAATTCCCTCATGGGTGATGGACGAGGCGCATGCCTCACTGACGAGCTTATTGACGATTATACCGTCAACCCTCTGTGGACGCTACAACATTGAGCATATGCTCAGGTGTCATCTACAGACATGGCCTCAATGTCCACTAGGAACTATCAAGCTGCAATGGGGTTTCAATCTTCAGAAGATCCTTGCTTGACATTCGCCCCCTTTCACCGCTATAGTGCCACAGGTCCTAATAAAATATCAGTGCTCCATGTTTTCAGGTTCCACAACACATACAAGTAGGTAAATGTAAAAGAAACACCATCTTAGGAACTTCTGTGACCACTGATGACTTTCTAGTCACCCCCCACTTGTCCATGCAGAGTGCAGTAGCCCCACACCTTACCGAGCAAACGAAAAATACCACTCCTCCCTGGATAACACTTCTCTGGGCCCCTGTAGCATAATGTTCTCCTAATAATTTTCCAAGGGTTATTGTCAAGAATCCTACTTTTCAGGTGGTAATCAATGATAGAACGTTGCTCTCATGATCGATTATGCTCTCAGTAATACTCCTTGCCTGTTCGTGCCCCCCATGAGTCTAGGAAGTTGCCCCATCTCATTAAGAGTCCTACACTCCAGAACTGTACGTCTACGCCTATAAAAAACAGACCAGCAATACAAAGTGAGAGGGCCTTGAAAAAGAAACGTCTCTGAAGAGCTACACATTACACCATTTCACTGGTTATGTTACTGACCAGGAATGGCTTCCACCCGCTGTAGTGCACAAGAACAGAGATGGTTAGATGGGAAAAGTTCCTATCAATCACATAAAGAGTGTCAGGGGATAAGATGGTGGTAACCTTATTGAACGGTGAAAGAACATCTTACTGAACAGTTTCCTGTGCGTGAAGCAGACTGCCGTCCCAACAACACAAACACCTACACAAAACTAAAGAGTTTGGGGGCCGGGTTTCTAGGATCTGCACAGGATCTTGGATGAAAAACGCTACACTTTTCATAATTACCTTGTAATAAAGCTGCACAGCAATGATGTCGAAAGAGAGGAGGATAAAGGAATCGTTAGACGCCGAATGGATTGTAGTTACCTAAATATCAGTCGGAAAAACGGTCCTGCAAAGGATTCTGTCCTTGGAGGAGCGCTATAAGGGAAGGGGGTAGGGGGGGGGGGGTGCAGAGTGCGTCAATAATCGTTTGATGTGATTTGTTCTGAGAAAAACGCTTCCTTTTTATGGAAAATTTCGGAAGCGTGGTCTCTGGAGCTAGAACCTCGCACTTGGCGCCTTGGCTACGGTAGTCCCTGTGCGTTTCTTTCTACAGTACACTGCACATCATGTCTGTGCGTTTCTTCTCGGAAGGGTGTCTCCCGTTTTTCAGACTTGCTTCCCCCAAAGATAACCCCAAACAACTCTGCGAGGTGCTCCATGTGAAGACAGGTGTTAAGACCCCTCCCCACCTTACACATCCTCTGAAAAAAGTGTTCTGGTTGCCACAGCTGAGGTGTGGGGTGGAGGGGGTTACTCTCCGAGAGAAGCTGCCCCAGATTGCTTCCACGCATTATTTACCACCTCCTTGGCTGCCTGTTGATTAACAGTGAAGGAGCCAGTCCCGTCAGCCCTTCGCCGGCATGGCTGTATCCACCGAAATAGTATTTACAAGCAACGCTAGCAAACATTTGAAGTAAAACTATAAATTAACCAGGCAAGCTTGGGGGTGGAGAGGGGGTGCGACAAAGACAATAGCAACAAGCGTGCGCGCCTCAAGTAAAAAAAAAAAAACTCGGCAAAAGTGAAAGCGTTTCCCTTGCGGGAGCGAGCGGCGCCAGGAGCGATAATTGCTACCATATGGCGCCGCTCACTCCCGCAAGTGAATCGCCAAACGTGCACGCGTTGCCATTGAAGGCAATGGAACGCGTGCACGTTTTTCCAAAAGGTCTTTTTGCCTATGCAGCGCATGCGCGTTGCGTAGGCGAGACCTAAAAAACATAAGATCACTAGCAAGGGAGGTGCTCATTTTATTGGCTACATAAATTATACTAGTACGGGTAATTACTAAAAGAAATGTCTTCCATTGATGTGCAAGTTTAGACTTAGCACAGGATTTCCTGCTTGTAAATAAACTTAAGTCCTTAAAATTGTTGGTGACGGCTAACATAGGCTTTACAGTTCATACATTTGTGCAACATGTTTTTTTTAATCAGCGTTGAGTATTGGCATCGTTGTTTTACTCACATTTGTATGATAATTCAATGACTGTGGTACAGATGTCTAAACACATAGAACCATTCATGCTGCCACTTATCCGTAGGAAATGGGCCCGTATACTAATATTTAGAGACCAGTAAGCTCTTAAGCTTAGAGGCTCTGTTTTCCGTAGGTTGCATGAAGTGCGCCATACTTGCTGTTTTTCATTAGAGATGCTATGGCTGAGTCTTTCTTTGAACTCTTTGCTGACTACTGTTTCCATTACTTGCAGGAACAGAATGGCAGACAAGTCTCAGTGATATCGACACTAAGGCGGGGAGGCGCTCAATATAGGATGTGTTCAGAGCAGCTTAGTATTAGAACAGTGGTCCTTAAAAAGAACAGTATGGTCATCAGGATAAATATAGACTCCAATCAGTGCTATATTACGAGTGTCCAGCCGGACATTCAATTTAATAATTCAAAATGTCAAAAACCAAAAATATAAACACATCAATACAGTGGGACACAATCCTGCATCCTACATAGAAACATAACAAATATATTTAGGACAGGAACATATCAGGCAAGAAAGGGTAGCTTGTGGAATATTGAACACAATTTCTAACAAGGTTGAGGAAACAGTAATTACACTTTTTTATCAGATTTGGTTAATGTGCAAACTGTTTAAATTGTTCGACGACGCTTCGATCCTCTTAAAAAATGGTAGGATCATCATCAGGACAGTTATAAGTACAAGCCTGAATAATCAGAGATTGCCTCAAATGGGCTTGCGGAGGGTAAAGCCACAAATACACTCAGTGGTGGAGGCCGATTAAATATGATATTCTAAGAGTGAATAACCTGGCGTTTAGACTGTAAAGTTATCAGTTCCAAGACTGTCTTGGAACTGATAACTTTACAGTCTAAACGCCAGGTTATTCACTCTTAGAACATCATATTTAATCGGCCTCCACCACTGAGTGTATTTGTGGCTTTACCCTCCGCAAGCCCATTTGAGGCAATCTCTAATTATTCAGGCTTGTACTTATAACTGTCCTGATGATGATCCTACCATTTTTTTAAGAGGATCGAAACTTCGTCGACCAATTTAAACAGTTTGCACATTAATCAATAAAAAAAGTGTAATTACTGTTTCCTCAACCTTGTTAGAAATTGTGTTCAATATTCCACAAGCTACCCTGTCTTGCCTGATATGTTCCTGTCCTAAATGTATTTGTTATGTTTCTATGTAGGATGCAGGATTGTGTCCCACTGAATTGATGTGTTTATATTTTTGATTTTTGACATTTTTGAATTATTAAATTGAATGTCCGGCTGGACACTCGTAATATAGCACTGATTGGAGTCTATATTTATCCTGATGACCATACTGTTCTTTTTAAGGACCACTGTTCTAATACTAAACTGTTACCCAAGGTCCGTATCTACCTTTTGGGTTCCCTTGTGTTTTTGTAAATATGTGTTCAGAGCAGCGGCATACCAACAACAGAGAAGACGTCTGGGCCCTAATGGAGGATAATGTGATTGTTGGCTTGCAGTGATGTAATTAACTCTGGCCTCAAGTCAACCTCTTGCATAATGAGTAGGATTAGATGTCATTTTCTATATCTCCTGCCAGGGCAGGCTGCCCTTTCATCAACAATAAAAGGGGGAAATGGCGTTGCTAGCTCTTCCGAGGTCACTGTGACATTGCAGGGCCCATCTTGTGGCATGTGACCTATCTGCTGATGAGCACCATGCACACATTGGCGTCTTAGGGCTGAAGGAGTGCTCTCAGAACTTGGCAGACCCAAGCTGGTATTTGTAAAATATTTTAACTCTTCACAGTATTCTAAACTTGCCTGCAATTGGCTGCTCAGACATAGAAAACGCTGTGAAGGAGGAGCTCTTTTGCTGCACTAATGCTTGATTTCTGAGCAGTCATAAGATTGCAGCCCCCAGCCAAGCAGTCTTGCTTGGAGCCATCCTGTAAACCGTAAACTAGCTGCTCAGTGACAATAAACAACATTGTTCTGTGGAGAATATACCGTCTCTAGTTACTTAACACAGAAGTGAGGTTAATTTAAACCAATACCAGTGTTCAATTTGAACTGGTGGGGGCCACTGCACTTATTATTGGTGACTGACAGATTTTTCCACATCAAATATGTACTGAGCGCAAGAGAGGGAAAAATACACAGATCAAAATGGAGGAGAGAAAGATGTCAAAGCCGTCACAAAGGGAGAAAGCAGGAATCTGCAAGAGTGAGATAAAGGAGCAGGGAGTGTCTGGTACTGGACTAAAGGGGCATGAGATGGATTTAAGACTACTCAGCCCTGGTCTTCAGTAGACTTCTGAGCAGAGTATCGGCACCGGCACTCTTTCTTTTATGAATTACTGGGCCCAGTCCAGTGGTAACTTGCACTGAAAAATAGCTCACACTATCCTCAGTATACAGACATTCAGTAATTCAAATATTTGCATATTACAAAGTTTCTAATTTCAGTGAAGAAAAGGTTTTTACTCCTTCAAGACTCTTTTTCACAAACTCTCGCCTGTGTAAAACTGACCAGACTCATAGGGGCTTAGGATTTCAGCATTTCAGTGAAGGACTAAGCAGTGCAATCACTTTCATCTTAAGCCCCTTTTGTAGTGACTTACTTTGGCCTGAGGAATATACTCTCTGCTCCACAAATTACCCTATCTGGGGGCCCTTACTGTTCCATGAAGGATCACTCTGTGTCTCTGCCAACTATCGCTGACTGCTTGTAGCAATTACTGAGTAGCACCAACTTGAGCTTTCCTTATTTCTAACAGCCCACCATTTTATTAGCCCTATGTCAGACAAGTGTGCTCCATTAGGGACAAATACCTAGGCAATTTTGTTCTTAACACTGAGAATTATTTAGAAGTTGGTGAATACAAAATAGCCATCAAAAATTGGTAGCTGTGTCATACCCCTATTCAGAGTGGATAAAACGATATACCCACTCCACAGGGAACATGGTGCATCACTAGCTTTGAGCATATGTCCTGCATCTGTTAGACTCTAAAAAGCAACCTCTACCTGATGCAATGAAATCTGTTTTGTTTATAAACCATAGCCTAGTAAGATTACTCTTACCATCTTGAAATATCAAGGGTTATCTTATCTGGATTTCTGTCTGCTACTCCCCCGCAAAAAGGACACCTAGACTTGTTTTTTTTAATACTGAGGTCAGTCATGCAGTACTTACAGGGATGGTTCCTATCATACCTTTTGAAGTGTGGGTATTCCTGGCATCCACATATTGCATCCATTAATCAGTTTCACTATTTTCCAGATTTCTTTTTGAAGAGTGTACATTTTCATTTCAAACTCACTATTATAAATTAGCCTTCCTGTGCCCTATTGATTTTCTGCACATTCTAAGTTAATGGTGGTTGGATTTCCAGAGAGTTGGGTCCTGCTCTGGGAAATTCTCCATCATGATTGTAAGACAGCAAATGCTTCTAGCGGGTGTCTGTACAATGTTTGGCCTTACCCTATGCTGAATGAGCCCAGCCTTTTGAGGGCTGCCCGAACAGAGTCAAGCCTCCCCAGGGTGCTCCAGTTTGCAACCACTGCAAGGTTGCTGATTACTTTTTTCAGTTTCTTGCCTACTGAATAAAGCCTTGCAAACTCTACTCCAGCTGAGTGGCTGTGCTGTAACCCAAAGATGTAACCACCACTTGACATTTGGGATAGTACCCTGGAAGAGAACTTTTTTCCCAGAGTAAGCAATAGTCTTAGATTGACCTTACCATTTACCATCATTCTATAATAAAAGGCATTATCTATTTCCTCGCTCAGGGTCATACCGCCTGTCAAATGAAAACAAGACCGTGCTTCGCCTATTGCGTTCTTTAAACCTTTCATATGTCAGTGAAAATTCAATGTTTCCTAGTAGGCACCCAGTAACTAGTTCCATTCTGGCAATAAATCCAAGAACACAAAGCCTTTTACAGAATGGAAAGTGATTACATGCATCAGTCATTTTGTCAGACCAGAAGCTTGTCTTTGTTTGCTAGAATACGCTATATAGCTGAATTCTTTTGACACAAACCACCTCTACTAACTTTAAATTGTATGCACTTTACTCCTTCAGGAGCCCTTTTTTTAGCATTTACTCGGTCTCCTGGAGGATTATTGGGTTGCTCTATTTCATTTACTGGGTAATAGTACATGTACAGACTGACCCAGAAAATCATGGTTTTAGAGCTACGGGCTGTGCCACTTTATTTGACAATTTTTTTATAGCACTGACAAGGCTCATGGAGTGTCACAGCACTTTTACATAGACAAATAGCTACAAACAAACCAAAAACAATTTAAGAATACAGTGTAAAACAGATAAAGTTGTAGATAGGCTGAGAGCACATATCAACTGTATTCAACAATGAGGGAGGACCATTGCAGGTAAGAGCTCAAATTTGAGAGACAAAGATAAACATGGCAGTTTCACGAGTTAAGAGCAAACCTTAGAGTTTATAACTGTCTTTCTTTCAGTTTCAGTGTGCCCTTAAGAGGGCGGCTCAGTATTGTGATTGCAAGAGGAAGATAGATGCTTTCTGTAAACAAAGTGTACACTATTTCAAATAGGTAAATGCTTGACAGCATCATGTAGTCAAGTTAACAATGACTGAAGTGTACTCAGTAGTCATTGAAAACAATTTTTAAGAAAAGGAAGAGAATGTATCAGCTCAAAGTTGCTAGAGAGAACCATGCAACAGTTGAATTAGGTCCGTTGGTGTATGTATTAGCCAGTGGCGGTTGGCAGGGAATGGGGATGGAGGGGAGGGGGAGGGGAACAAAATACAAAAATAAAACCACCTCCTCACGGCTGCCGTCTCTCCACCACCGTCTCTCCGCTTCTCCGGCGAGTCCTGGAACCAGGAAGCAGACATAGGCAGACTCCCCTCAGACAATGCAGCGTTGTGATTAGCCTGACGGGGACTGGAAGCCTGTGCATGTTCTCCAGCTAGGATGTGTATCACAGCCCAGTGGAGAACATGCAAAGTTTTGCATGACTGTTTGGCCGGCCCAAGACGGTCGGCCAAACCGTCATGCGCACTGAAGTGCATGAGCCACTCCTCCTCCCTGTGCCACCAGCCCCACCCTGCCCTAAACCAGCCCTCTAAGTACGAAGAATAAAATGATCATAACAATGTAATTATCATTTTATTTTTCCTTTTTCCTGCTCTGAGTGCAACGGGGCTACACTCCTCTGCCTTAGCGGAGGAGCTACCCCTGGTAATAGCTGGCCAGATCCATTTGTTTTCTCTGATAGGGAGGAGCTTATTGATGTTGAGAGAGTATTTTACATTTTCAGGCACCCACCATTTTATCTCACAGTGGGAGTGTTCGATGGTGTCATAATGTCCAATCAATGGTGCGTTCTCCACATTGCAGCACATTCTTGATTGGCGCTGTAGAATCTTGCAACTAATTTCCTGAGTTGTCTTTCTAATATAATGGAATCCACAAGGGCATTCAATGTAATAAGAATTATTCTTAGTAGCACAGTTAGCGAGATGCCTTAATTCCCATTTTCGTCCATTTAGTGTACATAATATCATGTTAGATGTAAAGCTACATGCTAGGCAATTGCCACATTAGTAATGGCCTGTAACTGGTTATATGCCCCACAAGGTGGTGATGGTAGGTTTGGGGGGTGTTCTTTGTAGGCTTTAACTAATCGGCCTCTACTGCTTTGGCCATTCTTGAATGAAAACAATGGTTTAAGTTGGAAAGTCTCAGACTGTAGCCGATGTCAATTCTTTAAGATTATCATTTTAATTCAATGGGATTCAGTCCCAAAGGTAGTGACACATGCAAGATCAAGATTTTGTGTTTTTTCTTTAGTTTTAAGATTATTATTTTTGTTATTATTATAGCCTTATAACCCGTCGTAGCGGGCTATACCGGCTATTAAAGGCCCGCACCCGCGTTAAAGGCCCGAGCCGAAGGCGAGGGACTTTAACCAGGGTGAGGGACTTTAATAGCCGGTATCGCCCTGCTACGAAGGGCTATAAGGCTATTAGAACATTCTGCCACTAGAGGGCAGAATGTTCTAACAAATAAAGCAAAGGCTTCTCGAAGCATGAGGGGATTTAAATCCCCTCGAGCTCCGAGAGGCCTTTGTAAAACATTGGAATGTTGCTCTGCGGGCCTTTACCGGCCCGTAGAAGCAGGGAGCACTCCATTGTCTTCAATGGAGCTCCCAACATTCCAATGTTCTAATATTAATTATTATGTTTAGTGGGAGGCCGTTAATGAACAAAGCATGGCCTTCCAAGAAGGCCATGCCATTTGTTTTAGAAATTAAATAAAGTTCAAAAGCTCCTTCACTTTGTGTTAAAGGCCAAAAGTTGTTAGTTATTACAGCAACAGGTTATGGAGCTCAAAATGTAATGTGTCTGTTCAACCTGAGCCAATATGTTGGCTAAATAAGGGCCAGATGTACGACGCGCAAAATAGCGCCTCGCAAATTGCGAGTTTTTTGTGACTCGCAATTTGCGAGGCGCTATTTTGGATGTACAACAGTGTGTATCACACTGTTTGCGATTCCCAATGGGGTCGCAAATTGAGAGGTTCATGAATATTAATGAGCCTCTCGCAATTTGCGATCCCATTGGGAATGGCAGGCCCTCCCAGGTATGGTGGCCTGCTGGGCTCAGCAGACCACCATGTCTGGGACTGCTTTTAAATAAAGCAGTTTTTTTTTAATGCAGCCCTTTTTCTTTAAAGGAAAACGGGATGCATTTAAAAAAGAAAAAAATGAAACATTTTCGTTTCTTTTTTTAAGGGCAGGTAGTGGTCCCTGGGACCACTGCCTGCCCTTAAAAAATATTTTCCCCTGCATTTGCGACCCCATTACCACCCTCTTGAAGAGGGAGGTAATTTGCGAGTGTTTTGCGACCACAATTGCGGTCGCAAAACATTTGTACATGGGGTTGCGCTCGCTATTAGGAAGGGAACGGCCCTTCATAATAGCGACTCGCAATTCCAAAATAGCAAGTCACAAATAAATTGCGACTCGCTATTGTGGAATGGTACATACCCCTATTGGTTTTTGCATGCGCTTGCAAAAACCGTTGTACATCTGGCCCCTAGTCTCTTATAACTGGGATCAGGGTATTGCGTCGTCGTTCAGTCCCATCACATTTGTACCCCACCATAAATACAGCATTGTTTCTGTCTGAATAGTGCTGTATTCATGTGTGTAGAGTGTGACAATACTTTTTTTATTACGTACCACTCTGAATCATTTCAAGTGTGTCTTTTTCATGGAAGTCGCTGGTGAATTTCATTCATGTTTTACCTTTCTTGGAGGTCATGACCAGTGGCGGCTCCTCCGCTATGGCGGAGGAGCGTCGCCCCACTGCTTTCAAGCAGTGCGAGAAGAGGAAACATAACATGATAATAACTTTCAGTTATTATCATGTTATGTTTCCTTTGCGGACGGGAGGGTGGGCAGGGCTGCTCTGCTCACGGAGCAGGACAGGGGCGGAGTGGTTTGCCCACTCAAGTGCGCAATGACTGTTTGATCAACCCTCTTGGGCCACCCAAAGCAGACATGCAAACTTCCCTGTTCTCCAATGCAGGCTGCATTACAGCCTGCATGGAGAACATGCCCACCCCTACAGCCCCTGGCTGAGCACCGTGTCACGGCTCTCAGACCATTCACAGCGCTCCATTGTAGCTTTGTGATTGGCTTAGGGGTGGGAGCCTGGTTGCCTGCTTCCTTTTCCTGGAAGCGGACTCAGGAGAGCTGGAGCACAGAAGACGTGGGACCCGGCCTCGAGGTAAGTTTAAAAAAAAAAATCTAAACCCCGCAACCCCCCTTCAACCCTCCCTGCATCCCCACTCGCAACCCCCCCTCGCAACCCCCTGCGACCCCTCTCCAGCAACACCTCTGCGACGCCCGCCCCCCCACCCACGAGCCATGCTGTATGCCTCTGTTCATGACAATGTATTTGAGTTTAAAAGGTAATTCCATGACATAGACAACATTAACGGAATTGCAATTCATGTGTTGCTGCAGAGTCCACTTAATTTTTAGCCCTAAGTCAGTTTTATGTATCCTGTTCATTAGAGGACATACATTTTCCACTTGGGAAGAATCTAGTTATCGGGGGCAAATTCCATAATGGTTTTTGTACTCTTCTTGTGCTGGTAATTCTTGGTCCTGTATGCGCAAGCATGTTTCTTATGCTGATTCCTTTTTAATGGAAAACAGAGGTTTTCACAAAGCCAAGCTTACTGATGGCATTCTCCAGTTTTTGTTAACTGCCTTTTTGATGATATTTGGATACAGGCTATATGTATTCACACAGATAAGTATATCTGCTGGCCTCTTTTCAAAGGTATGTAATACTTGCTTGTGACTATTATTCTATACCTGTTTTTGCTCTATTAGTGATCATGTGCAGGTATTTCATCTGCGTTGATTATGAGGTCAATTTAGAAGTTGTTTTTTTTTTTGAGTTGACTCTGTTGGTGCAGCTCATTATTAATCTTAAAACCTGTCCAAAGGGTAAGTTCTCCCTCAGTGATCTTGGGTGGAAACTATCGAGCTTAAGTAGATTGTTTCGATCTGTGGGTTTGTAATACAACTCCTGTTTCAAGGTATTTGCTGCGTGCAAAAATCCTTAGGTCTAAAAAGTTTAGCTCCTTTGGGATCATTATTAAGGGGAACTTAAGCAATTCAATCCTTTTGTTCAACCAATTAGCAAACTCCCTGGCAGTGAGTTTGTTGCCATGCCAGATCACAAAAAATGCCATCTCTGTAAAGCTTCCATGCTTCTATATCGTCAACAGAAGGATTTGGGTTATAGATGTTTGTTTTCTCAAAGTGGTGCACATATAACCATTCTACACTTGGAGTGAATGTGCAGCCCATTGATGTATGATTGCATCTGGAGGATGGATTCTCCTTCAAAATCAAAATAGTTTCTTGTCCACACCATGTGGGCCCTCTATTACCATTGTGGTTTCTTCCTGTGGGTTGCTAGTGTACAGCTCTTCAACATCCATGCTTATCAGTAGTTCATTTTGAGGATCAAATCCTATTCCCTCGAGAAAGTTAATAATTTATTTTGTGTCCTTGAAGTATGAGGGCATTTGCTGTAACACTGGTCTAAGGAACCAGTCACAGAAACAAACAAGTGGCTCCAAAGCTGAACCGATGCCTGGGGACATGAGCCTCCCAGGTGTTGGGATCTTATGTTTATAAGCCTTCAGTAGAATGTAAAAGTAAGGGGCTCTTGTGTTCCATGTTTGATAATCCAACCCTTGGCCTCATCTACCATATAGGTAATTTCATATAGAACATTACTGGAGTAGGATCTTTTGCTGGTCTCTTATAAATTCTTCTTTCGTTCAGCAGTTAATGACATCCACTCTTGTATTTATGTGTACAATATCACAATTGCATCCGTTTTCTTGACAGGTTTTCTTGTGATGGATTTTTTTGTGAAATTTCTAAGCGTGATCACCCGTTGTTCTGATGAGTCGTAAGTGTAAAGCAAACACAAGGAGATGATGGACGGAGTGCTGAAACTTTTCAGACACTCATCCCCAGTCACAGATCTGGGTTGAATCCATCATCGTTCTTTAGCTCACTGCGCCACCCCAGTTTGGACCCAGCCATATGCAAATGAGTCTTGACCCTGTGCCTCATGGGAACAGTCCAGCCTAAACTGCCAGGCCAGGTCCTCCCTTGACTGGAAACAAGCATCGTGGGACTGGTTTCGGGGTAACACCCCTCATCAGCCAGGCTAGCTTGAATCCAGAGGCAAAGTGAGCAAGGGACCCACGTCTGGGCATACCCTGCCAACATAGGGCGAACAAAGCAAACACAAGGAGAGTAAGTGTAATAATTTTTAGTTTGTCAATCTCTTTTGCCACTGCCTATTCAAATACCTGAACCTCTGGTGGCATCTCATGCATGGGTGGTATTAAGGTTGAGTTTATTCGTAACCCTATGTTGGAGGGTTCATCTTCGGACGTTTCCTTTCCTGCAAAGAACACCTTCAGACAGATGATGCAGAAACACTTTGAAGTATTTTGCATAATTTAAATGGATCTCCTTTAGGTGTGGATACAAATCCTCAGCCTTTACTAAATGCCTGCTGTTGTCTCTCTGATACTACTGTTTCACTGTGATTAAGAACTATGTTTAGGTCTTGCTAGTTCCTGGGTAAAAGTCTCTTGATGCATCGTTTACAGGTGTCTGATTGGTGTCGTCCCACACGAATATTCGATCCTTTTCTCCTGCCGCTTCCTTGCCTTCTGCCTTTATCTAAAAAGCTTTGGTCCGGTAATGCTGAGGGGCATTTGGTTGTGGCATTTGTGGCTGGAGAAAACTATACATCAGTGGCCACCTGTAATGTCCTGTGGTCCTCGTCCATACGTGGGCCATGGGTAATATCCACCTCAGGGGGACCCCCAACACCAGGGTCTGTACTGTCCCTCTGAACTAGTTTCTTAGTCAGAGGAACTGATGCCCATTGGTGTGTTATCTCATCTGTCTGAATGTTTTCTTCATACTTCTCCCTAGTATGTTGTATCATGGGAGAAAATGTTCAAATCTTTTTGAAATTGTTTTTTGTTTTTGTTTTTTCGGCGAGCAATCATTTTAATTCCGTGATATCTTTTTATTTTTTTCCTTTAATTTTTTTCTTGTGCTTTCAGTTTGTTCTTACTTGTCTTTATTTTTATGGGAAGGGCATCAGAGAGTCTGCTAGCTGTTTTTATTGTGAGTATTAGCCATTCCCTTGTGCGTTTCCATGCTACACAAGGCCAATCTTTTCCATACTCTTTATCCTGCAGGAAAATCGTTGGTTCGTGGGTGACAATTCACCCGCTTGAAGCTGCATTACCCTTAGATATTCAGTCATAACAATCCCAAAATAGAAGGGATTGGATTTTTTTTTTTTTTAGTGCTGACAGTGTCTCCCAACAGCCATCTATGATAGGGTTTCGGTAAGTGAGGTGTCCCTGATCAACAAAGGTGCTGCTAAAATCAATGAAACAGTCTCATCATCGAAAGGCCTTCTGCCATTGTTGGTGTGCCAATATGCAACTACTAATATGTTAATACGACAATAGAGTATTTTACCCACATCTCTAATTCAGAGAAGCACTAAGCCTCTGATTATGTACTCTCACAGCTATCAGCTGCTCAGTCACTTAACATCAAAATTAGAGAGTGAGAGGACAGAAGGAGATAATCAGATGGCCTCCTTTCTAATACAATATAACAAAGAATGTGACAATTAAAGATGGTAATCCTAAGAAATATGACCGGTATAGACCAGAATTTCTGGATAAGGAAACCTACCACCTTGTCATGGCATTCTTCATTATTGTTAACTTTACTCCATCCTGATAAGATAGTACCAGTATGGGCTTGACCTCTTGTGAGGGAGTTCTTTATAAGAGTCCACTGGATGTGGAGATGAATCCAGGTGGTTAAAATTACCTCTTGGTAAACCCAGAGATATTTTCTTTTTATTCATATGTGTTGGATTTCTTTTTATTCATATGTGTTGGATTTGCCTCTCTTTGCAGAGACAAACGTTTTGCGTTCACCCCTCCTGTTTTCTGAATTTGTTTTGTGGCTTTAGTACTATGTATCTTTACCACTTCTAACCAGTGATAAGTGTTTTTACTCTCTCCCGAAAACATGATATTGGTCTTCACCTGATTGGCACATTTAATTTACTTATAAATCCCTAGTATATGGTACAGCATTTGCCCAGGGCCTGTTACTTGAATGCTTCTAGTTGACCTGAAGCAATCACTGTGCAACCCACTAAAGTAGTACTTTAAAACATGTGTCAGACCTTTTACTGCAGTTTTAAAACTGCCATTTCGAGCGCGCAAAAAAAAACTTTGGCCAGGCCTATACCTTCCTTTTTATTACATATAATTCACCCCAAGGTAGGCCCTAAAGGCCCTTGGGCAGGATGCATTGTATTTAAAAAGTAAGACATGTGGGATTACGTTTTATATGTCCTTGTAGTGAAAAACTCCTAAAGTAGTTTTTCACTACTGAAAGGCCTATCTCTGCCATGGGCTATCACAGAGTTACCTTATTGTATTTAATAAGTGTTAACTTAGGATTAGGAGCAGATACAGATGCCGTGTTTAGACTCAAAAGAATTTTAAATCCTTTAATGGTAAAGTTTGATAGTAAGTCACAATTCTGAAAATGACACTTTTAGAAAGTTGGCATTTTCTTATCACAACCATTTGTGCATTTTGCCAATGTCCTAGGTCACATGATTGTGAATGGCTCTGCTTTTGTGGTTTGTGTATTCCTCCCAGACAATGACACAAAGGAGACTAGGTATGTGCAGGATGGTCATAGGACAGGGTGTTCCTCCACGTACAGAGGCTGGCACCAGGTATAAATATTGTACCCTTAGAATGAACTCTTCAGTTTACTCTTGGACGTGTGGAAAATGCAGAAGGACTGCCTTACTGCCTGAATGGCTGTTTTCCTGTCTGAAGGAGAACTGGACCTGGACCAGCTTCTTGAACCCAGGACCACCAGAGAGAGTCCAAAGGCTAGTTGGTTGGCCTCCTGTATGAGCTACAGGGACATAACAAGCTCCTGAGGCCTTGAGCCTGCTGCTGCTGGCATCTCCTGGAGTGAGTCATAACCTTCTCAAGTGGTAGCCTCCAGTCTCTGGACCTTTGGAAGTGTTGTGGGTGGTACTACTCCTGCCTAACTCTAAAAGTTCAGATGTACTCAATTTTTCCACAGATACTTCCTGGAGAACCGACCAGGTCCTGCCAGGTGATCTGCCCAAGGTGCAGTGCCAGTCAGTAGTTCCCGCTACATTCTTCTCTGTAGCAGCAAATCCCTTTCAGCAGAACCTCTCAGCAATGGTATCCAGCCTTGTGGGGCCTTCTTTGGCTACAGCCTGCAGCTTCATCCCACTGGGGAAATCTGACTTCCAAAAAGTTGTCTGAGTCCTAAGGTAGAAATCTTTACCCAGTTTGATGACAACCAGCTCCCCGGCGTTGACGACTCCTTCTCAGACACAGCCTGCTGCCTTGCCCTGCTGAATTCAAAATTCTCCAAGTCTTTTTTACTGAGAATTTTCTAAGTCCGAAGGTAAGCTGAGACCAGGCTCAAACCACTACTTGTATCCAACCTGGGCTCCGTTGCTGTCAGCCTCAACTTTTGACTTTGACTCATGCGACCAGATACCTGCGCTTGGCACTTTGATATTTTAGGCGCTAGATTTCACTAAAATCTTAGATTCACAAGTCGGTTCTACTGATTGGATTTAATTGGTTTTGGTGTCATTTTATTTATTACATTTTTCTCTATTTTTCATACTTGTTTTGGGATTTTTCTTGTGTTGTGTTTTAACTTAATATTTGTGGGCTGCATAAATACTTACACATTGCCTTTAAGTTAAGGCCGGCTGCTTTTGACCAAAGCTACCGGGGATTATGCACAGATTCATTCTGTGACTTTTGTGGTTTACCCTAATACGGATTTTGTTGTTACCTGAGGGGGATCCCCCCTCCCCAGCCAATGACCCAATTTCTTCCACTATTAAAGTATAGACTGTTAGAAATGTGGTTACTGGTTGACTGGGGTGTGAGCCCTGGTCAAGCAGCAACCACAATCCTAGTCAGGTAAGACACAAGCAAACCTCCAATTAACCTGTGCTTAACCTCTGGTAGCTTGGCACAGAGCAGTCAGGCTTATCTGGCAGGCAATGTGTAAAGTATTTCTGCAACTCTTCAAACAGTAAAAACAATAAAAACACCACACAAAATGATCCCACACCAGGTTTAGGAAAATAGAGTAGATTTTAATAAATAAAACAAGACCAAAATGACAAAAATCCAATCAGGGAAAGTAGAGATGTTGAATTTTAAAGTTTTAGGTTGAACTTGAATTACAAAAATCTCAATTTGATTATTAAAAAAAAATCATAAAAGAGCAATGCAACTAGAAGAAGCAATAAAAATATTATTTCAATGCCCATCAAAAAGGAACGACACAATAAACATACATTACTATGTAAAAGAAAAATATAATAGCATGCATACATATTTCTTGAAATTAAAAAAAAATAGCTTATAAGTTCATATCATTCAATTAGCTGTGGATAAAAATTTAGATAAAAAATCTATAACACTCACTATTTGTTAAAGGCAAGGATATTCTTAAAAGTTCATAATCTTGTGTCAATACAGTGCACTTTTTAAAAAGACCCCAACAGCAAAGGAAACAGCAGGCTCAGATAACATTTGAAGATAGAGGAAGGCTGGTATATGTTGGCCAAAGCCCCGAGATTTAAGGATAGGTGGCAAGTTCCTATGGCAAAGGGGGTCATAAAACTACAGAATAAAACTAAGTGCTCCAATGACGAGAGAGAGCTGTTGTCAAAAGAGCAAATCATTATTTAGCTTGGGTCAAATTTTCCTGGTGGAAAACAGAGATGAGATCTAATTGAGCCCATCTGAAACTTTGTGAGAAGGGATCTTTCCCATTGGTTTCTTACAAGAGAGAGATAAGGTGCAGGTCTATTGTTGGTTTTTAGGATCAAATAATCTCTTAGAGTTTGTTTGCCCAGGGTCATAACCTCTCTTACTTCAGAGGCACACTTTATGATTTTGCATTGGGCCACTGCTTCTATGATATCACAGTATTTTATCAGAGGATTCTCTAGTAGTAAGTAGAGGGTACCCAGGGACTGAGCTAACAACTTCAAGCTCCTAAGGGGTACTGATTTATGTACCTGATTTCCCAACTTCTGTCCTCAATTACTAGGTAATAAACGTCTGTTAGATCTACTTCATGCAAAGTGATTTATACATGTGCAAACCTAAGGACGCTCAACATTGTTACTTTCCATCCTCATATCTGTTCACTACAGCAACATTTGGAAGAGTCCGTATTGGTGTTTATATTTCACAAACCTACATGTGGAGCAAAAGAAGCCCTGTATATTTTTGGGGGGACACAGTTTGGACATCAAGTGGGGATTTATGTCTTTAAATTATATAATTACTTTATTTTTTCCATATTTACAGTTGCACTTTACATATTTGCTAGAATCAAACTTTTCTCATTCTTAACCTGTCCCACAACACACAAATAGAAAGCACAAATATACTACTTTTCAGCAGATGAATGCATCTGTTCCATTCAAGGAAGGGGCAGTAATATCCTGTGGTTAGCTCACTTCATAAATATTTTAGTTACTTAATCATTCCCACACCCATATTGCTTCAAAACGCTGTTATCATTCGAACTTGGCCAATCGGTCCTCTAAAAGTCCACAAAAACACAAGTCCAAATATATAAAATGTAAAAAAAATGCAAATCCGTATTTGTAAAGCACGAACTACTCACCCTTACGGGTCTCAAGGCGCTGGGGGCCGTCGTGGAAATTAAGTGAACTATTGCCCAGAGTCACATGGTGCTGAGCTGAGCTGTCGCCGGAGCCGGGGATCGAACCGTGAGCCTTGTGCTCCGAAGTCAGCTGCCCTGGCCGCTGCACCACACCTCTCCACACCAAATCTACCTGGTTGACTTGCATTCTCAAGGCACGGAGTCCTATTGTTGAGTTGCATGCCAAATAAACACTTACCAAGGAAGCTATTGAATGCCCCACATCTTCCATAACCACTCACAACTCCCAAACGGTGACCGTTTGTGCTTTTCAACTCAAGACTCTCAGGCCTTTCAAGTGTGTAAATTGTTGGGGCTCTGACTGGTACGTGGAGACCATTTTGGAGTGTTAGATCAACTAAACTGTTTCAAGTAATTAATGTTTTTTCTTCCCCTTCCAATAAATTAGCAAATTATGTTAATTCATCTGTATTTAGTATAGACACAGCATATTGAACTTTTCAACTATGCATTAGTTTTTATTTCCTCAAAGCCAACAGTCAATTTAAATTACCACTATTCCTTTGAGCATTATCTGGCCCATTTGTTTCCATTTTGTTTGGTCCTCCGTTCTTACCATTGTAACTAAGGGCCAATACTCTTTATTCTGTTTCCTCACAAGGCTAGAGTGTTTCCTACCTGCCATATTATAAGATGATGGCCCAACTGATAAGATGATGGCCCAACTGTTTCTGCAGATGACCTGCAGATATTCATGGTTCGTATGGGTGTTTTCTTGGAATGTTCCTCTGCCTAATTTGCAGATTCAGCAACAGCTGTTTGTAAGCTATACCTGAATAAAATGGGGAGTTCTGTGCTTACAGCTAGCACTAAGCAGCTAGAAAGTGATTGAACCCATCTGCGCTGATCACTTCTAATCTGGCTCCCATGTGTCACTGGATGTGACAGTCAAGGCTCTACAGGTGGGGGTCTGGATTAAGACCAGTCTGGTTTCCTACTCCGGAAAGACACCAAGCCACTTGGCCGTCCTTGCTTTAGAGAATTAATACCATTATCTGGCCGTATTTATTAACCATCCTAAACACCAAACCATGACATACTACCTATCAACATAACATTAGATAGCAATGAAAAGTGTCACGTTATTTATAAACCAATAGTATTGCAAACAACTAATACATTAAAAGAATACATTAGCACTCCTCAGATCCCATTCCCTGTGGCATCACCAGATCTGTTCTCCTTACAAGGCAAACTTAGCCGTTCCCTCAGTATAGAGTCAACCTGGGCCAGCATCAAACTGGTCCACCAGCATCATAAATCACCATGCCAGAGTCACCCAATAAGGTATCTCCCTGGCCACGATTCAGGATGGGCCATACCTGGACCACCCAACCCCTGCACTATCCCCTGGGGCAGCATAATGTGAAACTAGGGGCATTTGCTGTAGCAGATGCCACTAACCCTTTCCTTGAGTTTGTCTGTCCCTGCCCGAGTTGGGAGAGCAGGTTAAGGCCAATTCCCTCTTGGGATTTACCTGCACTTATACCTGATGCCAAGGTTGTCCACCTGTTTTGTAGCCAAACCTAACTCTTCCTCCGCCACTGTTGGTTTACCGACTGCCCAGGGCTCCCGCCATGCTCCATTACCTAAGGGTACATGAAATGCTATAAAGCAAAAGCAATTAGGTTGTCGACAAAGATTGCATTGCCTTGAGCCAACAAGTGAACCCCATCTTTGTGGAACAGAGAATCCCCCCGAAGGCAACCAAGAGGGATCGTCTTTAGTCAACAGCTGCCTCATCCTGCTATTCAAACACCTCGGTGACTTAATAAGGCTTTTGGAGGAAAGCATGCAGCCAGTAGCCGAAGATGCACATGCATCCCAGAGCCGGCAGATGTGGAGGGCACGTAGATGTCCAATTGGCAAAAAAAGTCAGGGAGATCAGCTGCTGCCGGTGAGATGGGCAGCGTCGGCATCTGTCGGGGCGTCCAGGGAGCAAGGTGACCTCCAGTAGGGTTGTCCCACTATTTACCCCCCCCCTGACCGCCCACACTGGGTGCCCAGGTGACTCAGCTAGCCCACGGTTAAGCAATAGCGATCACGGGTCAAGCGCATGAAAATTCAAAGATGCAGCCACTGTTGGCCGCAGGTTTTGGACTGGTCAACTTAGGCTCGCACCTGTCCTGGGGACCTGCCAGCCTGCAGCGTGGGACCCATTTACCATTTTCACAGTAATTTAGAGCACCAGATACCTTCACTGAAGGAGGATATTCCAGCTCTCACCCTCTACTCCAGATGCAGAAAAAATTAAACACGTCTATCATGTAACTCAAGAAATCAACTATCAGTCAGAAAGGCAGGAGCCCCAACAACACCAAGTGCTAAGGAAAAGATAAATGATACAGTGCAACCAGGTGCTCTTAATCTGATACAAATCAGCACATACACTATAAACAGAAACAACAAATATGTATTTGACATGTATCTTCCTCCTGCTTTGTGTACATTCTGAGCCCTGCAATCTTATTTATCCCTGTTTAAACTGTGACCAAATGCTGTAGTATGTTTGAATCCACCTATTATGCACTATAGTCAATGCATGGTTGAGTATTTAATGCCTAGTATTTCACACCTCCATATTGCAATCTGGAATGATGCTGGTTGGAGTTCACCATATAGAAGACAATAAATAAATAAACCAAATAAATAAATAAATGATACCACTAGCGGAGCTACCTACAAACGAAGCCAGGTTAGGTCCATGGGAGTCCAAAAGATGGCTTAAGGTAGCAAATGCCAGGATGAGGGGATCTTACTAACTAGGTACCCTCAGAGAGCTACTATTACAAATCTATTTGACACACATAATAATATTGAAACTGAAAACTATAATACATTAATGGAACTGTGTCAAGCATTTCACAATATAATTTATATAAAATCAAAACACTCTGTGGCAATTCAATACACATAACTTTAGAAATTAGACAATACAATCAGCCATAAATAAGACTGTGAATATTAGGGACTGGCAATCTTTAGGACCAAAAAGAACAAGCATTAGCAATGCCAATAGGTCTGATTTGATGTGCTCCCCCTGCACTCTAACAGGCACACCACTCACACTGCACTCACTTGGGCAGAGTATTTTACCTCTGCTGTAATGCAAATAGGAGAAACAATCAATAAAGGTCTACTTGCTCTGGTGCAATTGAACGTAGGCACAACCAAGAATGTATGTGAGAAGGCATGTAGGGCTGAAATCAAGAACTGAGCTACTCTAGACAGATGCCTTGTACACCATGTAAAGTGTATTTAAAAAGATCTGTTCATTCACTGGTAGCTAGTGGAGGAATTCCAAAAGTAATGTAATAGAAATGTGGTGAGGTAAATTAAATAACTGACTTGCCAGGTGCATTTTGCACAATATGACACTGAGGTAAGCCAAGCAAGACTACATTCCTATAATCTAAATGGGATAAGATAGCTTCCTCGATCACCAACCTTTTTCCCTTCAATTTCCCTTTAGCTCTTCAAAAAGGAATAACACAAGAACTTTTGCTGGCATCTCTGCAGAAGGTAAGATCAATAGTAATAAAATGGCTAGCCTTGTTAGTCACAGTATGAGGGGCTGGGAGTAAGTTGTGCCAGTGACTTGTAAGTGGAGGTCCTGCACCAAGGAGGATTCTCTACAACCAACCCCTGTTTTATTTGCATTCTTCTTCAAATGCAAGACATTCCAGAAATTTAAATGGAAAGTTGGTGTTACTGGTACTTTGTTTTTGTTTTACAACACTATTGATATTTAATTCCTGAAACAAAGTCAATCCAAAATAAGATCAAATGAAAGCAAAACAGAGGTTTAAAACAAATAAATTCATACTTGCGGCAGGTTCAGGTAGACCGGTAACAAATGCTCCCTCAGGATGTGCCTGCCTGCTGCCAGAGGAACACAGTATCAACATTTCATAAACAGACAGAATTGTGACGGGCAAAAAGAAAAATGTATTCTTAATAAATGTATTGTCCAAGCACAAATTGGCCTACACGTGTTTCATGATAAACATTGCTTCAGCAGGGCCTATTTAAAGTTCCACTAGTCCAGGAAATCACTCAATTAGTATTTTCAAAGAAGGTTTCCCTAACAGCAGTGATGTACTCAAGTTTCAAATTAAAGGAACTTCTAGTATAACAAGAAGAGTAGCAGCATAGTGCTGTTCCAAAGTTTCCGAGCTATAAATCTGTTTAAGAAGAGCCTTAATGCTAAATAATGCATCGGCCCGCCCTATGGTGCGTACCAAGGAGTTGACAGCATGAAGTTCTTTCTCTTGCATTTGACAAACACACAAGGAAGTGGCTTTATATTCTGAATTTTGACAAAGAGTTCATAATGTAAAATCCGGCGCTCAGGATACTGAGGCGGAGCCGTCAAAAGTTGGCTTGGGTAGGAGTTGTGGGTTAGAAACTCAGAACTAAGCAGAGCACACAAAATAACACACAATAAACCAATGTCCAGTCAAAACTTTGTCTTTAAAAAGGAACTTTACTTTAATACACACACACACAACTAAATACCATACTTAAAATTGCAAATATTTACAATATTTCAGGTGGAATTATAAATCGGAACCCCTCCTCTTAGGGCCTCATAGATTAACAAGGGGTCAAATCACATAACCTAAAGAACCACCGCAGAGACAGCTAACCGTGCAAATATAGTCTGCTTTAGTTGTCTGTAAGGTACCATGTGGCAGTTTGTACACAATCAGGCTCTAGCTCTGAAAACTAGCAATTCTCGTTTATGGGCCTATTGCAGTACACAATGCTTTTCATGATCAGCAAGGTTAAGTCTATGGGCTTTGTCAAGTCATTGACAGTGTAATGTGAGAGCCTACTGCCTTTGTCATCACATTTAAAAATCGATGAAGAAGGGTCTATTGGCTTAAGCCATGGCAGCCTGAAATTATCCACTGACATGGACATAAAGTCTCCTGAGACACTACACATTTACTATAACTGGACCTAAAAAGGGATGTGTGTACTCCATTCCTTACTATTGAATTTGCCAGAAAGTTGACACTGTAAAATCCATTCTTAAATTATTTGCCAAATAGTTCAAGATCTAAAGCTTCTTCCTATAGTACTTGTCATGGAGTTCACAACGTAAAACCCCTTTTGGTTTAATTTGTGAGAGTTCACAATGTGAAGCCACTTTTTGTTGGAAAGCAGTTCCGTAAAAGCTTACTGGATTGAATGTGCTTTTCCAAATAAATAATTCAGGTCTACTGCTTCAATCATACTTTTCATACTAAACATATCAGACCAATGGCATCTGAAATAACTGTTCCCAATCATCAATCAGGCTTATAGCCTTGATCATTGGCTTGTCACCATACTTAAATCAGGCCTACCACATTGAGCACATTCTGTTCAATGCAAGCATTTGTTCCATGGAAGCACAACCTCTGCCTATGCAAATCTAGTAGGGAGGAAGATCAACATATGGGCGGAGCCAAGCCCTCTCTCAGTAGTGCTTCTTGAAGTTCTTTTTTCTGATGATCACATAAGGTCTGGCCACAGCTTTGTTGCCAATTGAGACTGAAAGAGGGGTTTTATTGACTAGCAATATGAACCGTTTTGACAAGCAGAACACGACAGCTGTCCACAAAAATATGAAACATTATGACAAGCATTTGAGGCAGTGAATATGATGCAGGTTGACACCCAGGAGGTGGGGAAGTGGGCAGAGTGTGAGTTTGAATATGTGTGTAAGGTTGTGGTATGGAGATGGCACAAGTGGTCAGAGTATGCTACTAAAGTAAAACAAATATTGTCAAAAAAATAGGTCTGGTCATTATAAGCCTGCAATGTTTTTTACATGTTGAAAACCTGTGCTGGGACAGAAAAGTCCTCTGCATGGTAAGAGAAGCCCAGGCCTGCCTGGTGGAAAACATGAGGAATCCCCCCAGAGAGACTTGTGTATTGCTGCAATCCTGTAAGCTTGGAGGGACATGCACTGGAGGATGGGCGAGGCAGGCTCTGTCTGTGCATTTCAAAGGGCTCTTTGGTTCAATGATAGATCACAAGAAGGGGGCCTGGACACATCTCAGGAAGAGGCTGGGAGAGATCGGGCTGATAAGAGAATCATAAAGAGTAGGGCTGGGCGCCCAGGATGAACCTTTTGATGCACATATCACTGTGGCTGACATTCAGATGTGAACTTTTGTCACTCCCATGAATCTTGTTCTGGGTTAATCAGCTTCGGAGTCTTGCCTGCTGCGGGAGACATCCTTCACGAGGAAGAAGAAAGGGGAAAGATGTCCATTTCAAAGAAGCAGAACCCCAACATTAAACTTCAAAGACTCAAACACTAAATTATGTTTTATGTCTGGAAAAGGACTATAAGTAGGGAATTTTGAGATCCCAAACGTTGTCATCTGCCAAGTAGCCAGATCTGCTGTGTGAGAAGTGGAAGCTCTGCAAGACTTTTGCCTGTGGCCAGGCTTGGGAGTCCAGGCCTGTTAGTCTCCCTGCCTGGTGAGGGGACATCACCTAGGGAATCCAAGATCACCTGCCCTGGAGCCTGGAGCACCAGCACCTGACTACTCGCCAAGATCAGTGTGCCCTGTGAGGAAGAGGAGAGAGTTGAAAGGAGCAATGTCCAGGGGGAGCCCTATCGTGAGGACTCCATGTGCGAAGTGTGACAATCCGCTCTTGCATCGATCCGGTCGTAGCGCATGTGCTTGATTGATTTGGTGACCCCCCCACCCATGTGCCGGGGGTGCCGTGGACTGAGCTGAGGATTGAGGTTTGAGTGGAGGGCCCCAGGCCTGCATGACCTCTTGGTGAGTGGCTCCTTGTGCCAGAGACGGGACCATTGTGAACATCAATGCCAGGTCAGCATCAACAGAAGTGAGTGTCATGGCGTCGACCGCTTATCCCAGGAGGGGCCACTGGAGACTCTGTTACCAGGGGTTCGGGCAGTCCCCCGGGACAGAGAAACTGCTGCTGTTATCAAGGCTAGTCTGGCACACATACTGCGAACTGCACCAAAGGAAGCCCGAGGATCAAAGGACATTGCAAGAGCTCCATTGGAGCAAGGAGATCAACCTCCCCCGCAAAGGGGAGTGAGACTTAATGTGCAATCAATGGACTGGAAACTACCCCGATCGATAGAACCAGCCGGTAGTGTGGCTCGAAGGCAAGAGCCTGCGCCTGCCGGGTGCTGCTGCTTGTGACTGCGCACAGCCTGACTTTGCTGAACTGAAGCAGGACTTTGCTGTACCACTGAGGGGTTCTATACCACCGGAGTGGGTTAGCCATGAACTGGGACTTTGGGGCCTCAGGGGACATACTGTGATAGGTACTGAAATCCCATAGGCTCTTGTGCCTGAACTTCCGAAAGGAGTCAGAGGGGAGAACTCTTGAGGATGGCCTAATAGTCTACATTCCCTGAATGCGGCCATCAGTGAATAGGAAAGAACATCAAACCTATTGCACTAAAGTTAGTGGACTAGGAAGTGGTCTGACAAATAATTGAGCCCCCGATCTCAAGGGGTATTGTTATTGTTTTGAATGTCGTTTACCTTTGCATGTGTAGAATTAGAATTAAAATGCTTGTTTTTATATAAAAACAAGTATTTGACTGAACATTGATTTATTGTTCATGCTGGTTGCATGTTGAGTTATGAGTCGTGTTCACTGACCTCTATCTGTGCTTCCCCCCAAAGGAGCCTTGATTGCTCATCCGACACTACCTAACTGAGAGTCAGGTGCAGAAGGGGTGCTTGGCCCAGTTGAGCAGCATCCATATTAGGCCAGGCCCCGGGAAGTAGGTTGGCCCAGTAGCTTCTGCTTTCCCCGTGGCTCACTGAAAGGGGTTCTGACAATATGCAATAGGCATAAAGATTTTAAAAATAATAAAGATAAACATTCTATCATCTGTCTAAAAGTAACATGCATATAAATTAATGAGTAAAAAATTATCATTGCAAAATTACATTAAAAATATCAAAAGACATGACAGCAAAGATTGGCCTGCCCGACTAAGCACTCAGATAGACTTTTTTTTAGACTGATGTGCACAAGCAAAATGCTATCACTCACATTGAAAAAGTCATTGGCTGAAGTGGGCTGACCCATTGCTCCATTAGGACTAATGACAGTTTTGGTGGGTGAAAGCAAACTATGAATGACACTTATACAAACCAATCGATGAAGACGACACACAAAAGCCACTTTGTGTGCGTGTGTGTATGTATGTATATATATATATATGTGTGTGTGTATATATATATATATATATATATATATATATATGTATATATATCATATACAGGAGATGGCGTACTGCCTACGGGCTCCTTACCGCTGGTGGTGCCTGTGAGCAGCGCTACGACGAGTGCTGCGATAAATCCCAAAACCAACTTCCCACCTTCGTAACAAAAACCCATAGCACTCTGGGAGAGTTCAGATATGCGATTTAATCCTTATACAGTGGAGAAATATGCATCAACAAAAACTCCCAAAATACAAGGATGATGGCACTCGAGTACGGTGATAAGTGATTTATTCTTTAGATCAGCGGCAGTAACAGCATCTACGTGTTTCAGGTGGAAACCAGCCTTGATCACGATATACATTTTTTTCAAGAAAACAGATTGGCGATATAGCTAAAGCTAACCTCCATGGACATCATTTAGGGGTCGCTTGCCCCTTGCGACCCCTGGACTCGAGGTGACAAAATCAGTGCCAAGAACACAAGGGCAGTCTGCATTCCTTATTTTATGCCAGTTTTTAATTATATTAATAGTTAATAGGATTCCCTGATGCGCTTTGGTTTGGGTCCCAACAGTGATGGAAAGTTTTTTTATACCCTGGCCTGAGTGCAAGTAAGTATGAATGAGTGAGAATTAGTGAAATTAAGAGTCAATGCAAGTGAGTGAGAATGAATAAGAATGAGTATAAGGGGGTGTAAGAGTGAGAGCGAGACTGTGATGTGATGCTTGTGAAGTTTAAGTTGACCCTGGCATATTGACAGTAACTATCATCTCATAGAGATATCCAAGGAAAAATACTGGTGCTGGCATACTTGCAGCAATTCTTACACCTGTGACAAAATCATGCAATTGGCACACTAGGATTAATTCTTAGCATACTGGTACTGGCATACTAGAGGTAATTTAAGTCATATAGGGCACCCAGTGATAAAATACTGCTATACTTGAGGATATTCCTGTCATGTGGACATCAGTGGCAGAATTCTGCCACAAGCACCATGGAGGTAATTCTTGGCATAAAGGTGGACAACCTAGCATATGTGAGGGTGGGAGCCATGAATAAATGCTGGCTGTGACATGCTTAGGTCATTTTGACATAAGGGTCATCTATGGTATATGAAAGTCATAATTTTCAGAATTCTGGCATATTTGATATAATTCTTGATATTAGGGGGCACCCACAGTATATGGGGCACCCGTGACAAAATACTGGCCCTGGCACAATGGAAATAATTTTTGACATATGGGGGCACCCATACCACATTTAAAAATAATATTGAATGAACTACTGGGGAATGTCAGGATTCTTTGGCTTGACACACCGTGGAATGATTTGAATATTTATTGAGTCCCCTTTCAGTGCCTATTGCATTTCAGCAAATTTATTTGGAAATTGTGCTTTAAAATATACTATTTCACCGCATTCTTAAAATAGTTCTCTCTTAGCTTGCTCACTACAGTTCAGGGCCAGTATTTCCCCCCGAAACTTTCAAAACTGAAGTCATCACCATATTACAGGAGGTATCTAAAATAGACACTTTTCTGTGTTATGCTGTATACTAATCCAGCAGTTATGGATCTTCAGCGATGTCAACTGTTGTGATGTTATGGTCAGGTGACATGCCTTCCTGGAAAAAAGCAGTATCACAGGTCATATGATGTCACTTCATGTGATGTCATTAAGGTCAAAGTGTATGTGAGGCCACTTCCGCTACCCCTGGCATGTTGGATCCCCATGCGTCCACCCGCCAGACAAAAATGCATTTTAGTCAAGACAAGTCAACTTTAATCTCGTGATTATTTTCGGAATGTACATACGATGTGTGTGAGGAAATATTTTACACAAGTACCCATTCAAAGATGAAAATGAGAAAACAGTCAATAAGTCATTGCATTAGTTTCCTCAGGCAGCCAAAATGCACTGACTCTAGACATTCCCAGGTAGACACATTTTTGCTGTAGGAGCTAGCTGAAATAAATACTCAGCTGTCAACTTAGCTCCCCATTGAGTTTAACATACGATATAGAAGATGTGAGCTAGCAAAGTAAAAATCAAAAGTACCTCACTTGGAAAAAGGCAATGTTTTTAGAAAGACAAACTGGATCAGAAATGAAGCACTGCAAAGCTGCGAATAAAACCATTTTCTTTTGCCATTGACTGTTAAAAGAACATGATGGTAATTAATGGTCAGATACTGTGAATTTGCTTTCGGTGTATTTTCCTTTAAAGGGCCTGCACCGAAATACCAGCTGAAGATGGGAATGTGAAATAGATCGACCAAGAATAGAGTGGAGAGTGTCTGGTGATTTCATAAGAGCATGCAAAGCAGCTCCCATTACTAGTGGTGCCAAAATACAAAAAGAAGCGCAGGTGTCAGGGAGCACATTCTATAACATGGATGAGAGTAAAACCTAGTAGCGCACATTCCCTGTATCCTAAAATGTTGGCTATTTATTATTTAAGAGGAGTGCATTTCGGTCCTTTTTTGTGTGCATTCTGTTTTTTAATTTGCATACTGCCAACTTAGTAGGGGCTCATTAAGGCGAAGTGAGTTTCTTTTAAATGTTAGTGAAGTCGCAATTGAGGCTGTGCGCACATGTTTTCATGGTATTCAGTGGGACACCAATTGCCTGTAAAGATTGCAAAATAAATAACATGCTTGATATAACTTTCACTTATACTCTAAACTAAATTGGTCATTTAACAAAAATTAAGCAGCAAGTTAAGTCTACTACAGGCGACTTAAAAACGTAACGTTGCTTAATCCTACATCTGCCATAGTACCTACAGATGTGGTTACCAAATAACACCTACCTATAAAGTCTCAAGAGTTGAAAAAGTACTAAAGGCAAGGGTCACATTGATCTGCAGTATTTATAGGATGATGTGAGTATATTCTCTGCTCAAAGTATAGCCAGTCCTTGTGCAACCTGTCAAGCATCCGGAATTGAGTCCTAACCCTCAAGTGGTGCGCCTCCAGTCGTGGACCCTTGGTGGTGGTGCTACAGGTTCCCAGGTAGCCAAAATCTAACACTTGGGACTTACAATTTTTGGGGGCTAAAACTACTTTGAGAACAGAGAGAAGACCGGGACCAACCTGCTTGTCTATTCGCCCAAGGTACATCACCAGTTGGCCTGGCTTCGTGACAGCTCCTGCTACGTTCTTCTCCGCAGTAGCAAATCCTTTTCAGCAGACCTTTGCCACAGGGATATTCGGCCTCGTGGAACTCTTATCAGCTACAGCCTCCAGCCTGGTCCCGCTGGAGATTTTGGACTTTCAAAAAGAGACTAAGGGCCCGATTTATAAATGGCGGTATGTATACTCCATCGCAACAGCGACGGAGTATACATACCACCAATATAAAGGTCTTCCCACCACATTTAAATGCAGGCGGACCTTCGATTTGGCCACGGCAAAGATTACTCTGTCCTCCGCTATTGCCCAATGTTTCCAATGGCCCTGGGGAGAAAGGGCTGTCATAGAAATGGCTATATGTCTTCCCACCCAATTTTGATGGGCTGTCTGGGAGGAATAAACAAAGTTCAACTGCCAACTATGCCCAGTCATGTGACTAAGGAACATGCTGCAGGCACCAGATAGACCAGAGATCGGCCAATTTTCTGAAGGTCACATTTTCAAAATTGTGACAAAACATCCAACTTTACCATTGCAGAGGATTATTATTTGCAGTTTCCCAGACACCAAAAGTGAAATGCTCAGCTGTTCCCAATCAAAAGTTTGCTTTTATTAAATGTAATAAGGCAAACCAATGTTATCCTATGGAAGATGTCGGCCTCACAGTAGTGAAAAATGAATTTTGGAGTTTTTCACTACCAGGACATGTAAAACTTAAAAATACATCTCCAACCTTTTAATTGTAATGCACTATGGGCTAGCTAGGGACTACCTTAGGGGTGACTTATAATAGGGAAGTGTAAAGCTTGGCAAGGGGGTTATATTGCCAAGTCGAATTGGTAGTTTGAGGGTGCATTCAGGCTACAATGGCAGGCCTGGGGCATGTATTAAGGTGCTACTTAATGAGTGGCACAATAAGTGCAGCAGGCCCACTAGTAGCTTTAGTAGCATTTAATTCACAGGCCATGGGGATATGGTATGCCACCCTACAAGGGACTTATATGTAAATTAAATATGCCAATCTGCTATAAGACAATTAAACCATGTTTAGGGGAGTGAGCACAAACACATTAGAAATGGTCTGCAATGGTAATGTGCACTGAGTGATAAGTCCTACAAAACCGAATTGCAGCACAAAATAGAGGTAAGTAGGCAAAAGGTTTGCGGGAGAAAAAAACTTAAGGCTGGCAGGTCTAACTGTATATAATTCTCTGGTTTATTCTGAACTCTGCTCCTCTTAATTTCAAGTTCAATGTTGGAAATGTTTAAGTTACTAAAAGGTTTAAGAGCAAGATGAATAGAGCAAGGTTTTGTGTGGTTCTCAAGGTGCCTGACACCACCATTTACTTGTAACTGGCATGAAACCATACATCATCCATCTGAGTTAATTGACAGTCTGAACAGGGCTATTGAGTCTGCGAGGGGCCACCTACAGACACAACATCTCAAATGTTAGTGACCTGCACCCTCACATTTATATAAAGATATGCACATTAGAGGTTGCTCAAGACCCTGTAGTCCACTTAATAGACAAGCAGGAGGATCATTTGAAGTGTACATTTTGATGCGTGAAGTTTGAACAAATGTGGTGCCATGTTTTTCAGTCTATCAGCATCCTGTAAACTCTGAAGGACTTCTAGACCAGCTGTTATTGGCCTTGAGCCACTCCACATTTGTCAATGGAACACAAAGCATTCTAATGTACCAATATGGAATCAAATGCATTGTCACTGCTTCTCTTGTAGCCAGAGAACAAATGCAGCTCGAATGCCATGCCTTAGGACATTTCTATTGGTTGGATCATAACTCCAGTGTATAAGTCTTCGGCTGAAATCAAGTTAAATCATTTCCAAACCAATCACCGAAATCCTACATCAAAATATGTGAAACAGAGTTTTCATCACTTCAGCTAAATTGAGACATCCCCAAATCTGTTAGATGGATCACTGAAGACAGCTAAGTCTGGATGTATCTTACACGGAGGGTAAGTGTAGCACCAAGAATGATCACCCCAGGGTATCAAGGTTTGAATCAACCCTCAGACAGACTTATACCACCTTATAGAGTGTCAATTGGAAAAATATTTGTCCCAGCCCCTGGGAGGATTTTCTCCATATCTTGATTCTTACAACTTGTATAGGATCTCCTTGAGCTGATCCCCAAGAGGTTTCCTGCCTAGGAAAATCATTCAGAGAAGAATAAATTTCCTCTGGACACCTTCTAACCTACAGTCCCAAAGATGCAATGGACATGGATCAGTCATCAGAAACTAGAGCAGAATCTTCCAGGTTATAAAAATAGCCTGAGTCTCAATTTGTGCAAAGAATTGACCACAGTCTTCCCCTCTTACAGTGAGGTAGACAAATGCCTCCACACTTGTGGCACAGAGTGCATAAATACATGAATAAAGGGCTTGGGTCAGATATAAATATGCGTTATCCTTGTGTACTGGGTAATTAAAAATGAAACGTATGTCTGGCAATCTGCAGTGCCATATCCTAGTGGTGAAAGAAGAAGTGACAAAGATTAGGGTAGCTAAAGGCCATATTTGAGCAGTGATTCTTGTGGGCTCTAAATCATGCTAGTTTTGGAACAGGACGCAAACTGCTGCATTACCCAACTGGAAGCATTAATACAAAATGTCCATAGTTCCTTGTATGGGTCTGATTTTCATGTGGAGGATACTTTTGAGACAGTCCAATAATGCTTGCAACTCCGTGTTCTGGACAGACGTGTCCCCTATGTTCTAGGTCAGGATTTGGGATCTTTTCCTCATCCCAATCTCGATGAGAGTAAGGTGACCAAGAAAAAAGACCTCTGAAATTATTAGACAGATCTTTGACCTATGATGATCCACCATTCTTTCTGCCCATCCTCTGAAAGAGGGGAATTTCAGTTCTTGTGACATCTTGGAAGAAGCTTGACCCAGCTACTTGCGTGCATCTTTTTTGCTCATCATTCCTATGTACACTGTGAGGTCTCTTCGGCTTTAGTTTATACATCCTAGGGTCTCAGCACTTGCTCCAAACAACAATCAGGAGCTTCTGAAACTATTCAACTGTAGATTTTCCACAGAGAACCAGCCCCAAAGTGTCAGCCTAGTCTGATAAAGGAGGAGGCTTCCAATAGCTCAATCCACAGATTAACTAATTCTTTCATAGCACATTGTGATGTTCCTCTGCTTCATTTTATCAACCCATACAGCTCCTCTGAAGCCCACAACCTTCTCTGCAACCATAATTTATTTGCCTGTGAGGATGGCCTGGTCCTTTGTTCTGTTTTTTGTTATTGACACACATTCATGTGCCTTCACTCCCCCAATAATGGCTATGTAAGCTCAATATCGACTCAGTGCTGCAGCTAATGCAAGCCCACAGTGTCAACTCTACTTGCTAAGCTCATGCCTTTTTTTTCTATTTCTAATTGGGCAATGTAGCACTGGCTCCACCAGTGTCCTGATACTTGTCATACTAAGTATCCCTCACAACAATGTCCACAAAGATCATAAGTTCAAGAAAGCATGACAAGCTCAATTCAAGTTGCATATGGAATATGATCACAAATTAAATTATATAAAATGAAGAAAGGCAGTTATTAATGGCTGCGAAATTGTGTCAGATTCAAATCACATTTATATAATTTATATATCAGTGAAAAGGGATATAGAGACAAAAAAAATATTTGGAGCACTTTCATAAACATGCTTAGTGAAAAAAAGTGAACACAGTGCTAGTAGAAGCAGGTTTAGCCCACAATGGGACAAATCAAAGACTGCATTAGACTGTATAAAAGCAACAAAAACAGAGCAAATCAATAATCGTGTCCATACTTTAATATGTTGTACTCTGTGCATCAGTTCAAATTGTCTTGATGTTGATACCTGTATATGTCGTCGGAGATACGACCCGGACATAGATAAAGGGTCATCATCATCTAGACGAAAAATTAACTGAGCACTAGTAGTGTATATGCAGCTCGAAAAACATGAAAGAATCGATTAGGAGTAATAAGTACAGCATGGCTGGTAACTGAAAGGAAAAAACGGTAACTTGTCTTTTTAGTTTAGAAAAGGAAAACTCTAGAATAGATAAAACCATAATTAAGGATTAGTGCAAGATAGGATAAATCAATACAATTATTTAATGTGTGTGAAACCTGGTGAAATGGAACACACAGGAAAAAATCCAGGGGTGAAAAAAACTTGCATATGAGAAGGGGAATTTGTCTGAAAAGTAAGGTGTGAGGGACCTTTCTATCTCAAGAGCATACCATGAATGGCGAAATAGGCAGTTGTCCCTGTGGAGAAATTGGACTGGCCATAAGAATATAGTGATGTGCTATAAAAGAGGGAAAGGCTAGCTTGCATATTCACATGAAAACAATCCAAACAAGATCAGGAAAGGCAAATGATGAGAACCTATATGAGAAAATAAATCAGGAAAAGCGTGCAAGATTGCTGGGCATGATATTTCCGAGCTTGACTAAGAGCTGCCCAATCCCATACAAAAATGTTATTGGCAAAAAAAAAGTCAGGGAGCACACAAAGTTCAGGTGAAAAATAATTGGTTACTAAGATGTAAAAAAAATATTGTATAAGCAATTGAACAGGTACCTCAAACATTGGATTAACTGTAGGCATCAGTCAGCCACACGAATATGGTAAACTGTTATTATAATTGGGGCAAATACTTAGGAAATTATGAAGACATTAATGCAAAGTCTTTAGTACCTTTGGGAAGAGGGTATAAATAGAAAGTTCTATGACTCAGAAATAGATGATAACCAGAAGATATAAAAAGAGGGAATGCAGATTGAAAGCATAGAAGTGTCTTGTCCAGGAAGGCTTAAAGTATAATTCTTTTCATTGTACAAGAAATGTACCTAATTGAAACCAATTAATGTAGACACAAACAGGTCCAAGTAGCTGTGGTAGCAAGAGTTACCCTATATTGTACAGTTCTGCATTCTAGGGACAGAAGAGCAGAAGGTTTATGTATAAATCATACTATTTTATTCATTCGGTATGTTCAAGCCTATGTGTAATGTAGTCACAGCTGGTCATCCACCGATATTCACATTTTTTAAGCAATAGTTTAAGGTGACCACTCCTAAGTAGTTTGACAACACATTCCACTACTTGCCATCTAATATCATTTCCATTGTGATTGTGGAGAATGTAATAGGATACCAATGTGACAGTTTGTGTTTTATATATGATCCTACTTTTGAGATCCAAAATCCTTTCTCTGATTTGTTAGATGAGTTTGTCCAATATACATCAGATTGCATGGGCACCAGATAGAATAGATAACATTGGTTGAGTTGCAGTTGGTAACATGTTTTGTATATGTAATGTAATGTTTGAGTTCTTTAGTGTTGTGGTGAGGCACCAAACACAATAATTACCATATCTAAAATTGCCATTCATGGATAGAAGCCCTAAAAAGGGTATCAAGGTTAATGTAGGGTGGGGTCAAGTAACAGGCTCCAACAAGGTGGTCCCAAATGCTTATGTCTTTTTTAAAGGAAAAGAGGGTAAAATTCTGTGAAAAGCCCACTTCTTAACATTAATAACCAATGTTTTAAAATGATTTTGGAGATCTTGTTAGAGCTTGGACAGAATGTAGTACCATATGTCGGAACCCTTTTCTGAGGGCCATGGGGCAATCAGGGGGTACTGGGCCCAACCGTGGTGGTTGAGGCCTTTTACACCTGATGTCCTTGGGGCCGACCTACTGTGGATCCTGAGCAACTGGGCCAAGTAACCCTTCCGCACTTGACTCTCAGTGGTAGCTGTGGACGAGCATAAAAGGCTCTCGGGGGGGGGAGTGAGGTTAGTGGACATGACTCATAACTCAACGTGCACTCAGCAATGTCAATAGATCAGTTTCTAGTCAAATACTTGTTTTTATATTAAAAAGAAGTATTATATTTCTAATTCTACATATTCAAAGTAGTAATACGACATTCATAAGCAACAACGCAATCCCCTTGAGGTCGAGGCTCTAATATTTATCTGGAAAATCCCTGTCACACCTTCTTCCATGTAATGTGGTAGGGGGTTATTCCCCATTCACTGGTGGCCACATCTGGGGAAGCTCACTAGTAGGCCTTACTCAAGAGTCCACTTTTGACTATTTCCTTAGAGTCAAAGTGTCTATGGTGCTTCAGCTCCTTTAGCAGCGAGTCCCCTGGGGCCCGACAGGCAAAAATCAAATCTTACCTGTTCCAGCAGCACTGACGCTTTCAGTGGGTGCCCTGACCATGGATACTTGCAATGCTTCAGTTCTGCTCAGTTGGGTCAGTCTGCACCTGGGCCACGCAGCAGCACTGGGCAGGTGCAGGCTGTCTCCTGAGTGGTGTGACCGGCCTCAATAGCGACTGGAGGTACTCCAGGCGTTCGTTGGTACAGTAAGTTAAGCTTTTCCTCACAGAGGGGGAGGAGGTTAATCTTTGTGCTCCCGACCAGGTCCCAGTGAGAGAGCGAAGTCCTCTTGACCTCCTCCAGAGTACACGGAGTAGGTCAGGAGGTAGGTCTCTGTACTCTATTTTGACCTGCAGGTTGCAGCTTTAGGTTTCTTGGGCAACGATTCGAACTTGGTAATGCTAAGTACCCAAGCACACATACACCCAGCTCATGCTTCCACTGCGCACGCACTGTACAACACCACATCTCTTATGTAATTTATCCCTAGCAGATATACAAATACCCTGTACATGCACTCGCCATGCATTTACTGCACACCAGTGCTCTATCCTTGTACTGTACCTTTCCCAGGCACACATACATTCAGCACAGAGTCACCACTACAGCACTGTGCAGCACTTTACATCTAACTGATGTAGGCCAAGGGTGAGTTACATACTGTAAATCTCTAGGACAACTTCAACAATGGTAATAACAAGAACAAATTAAGTATCAGGAGAGACACAAACCGATATACATTAAGAGGTACAAAAATAGTTATTTGTTGATAATAAAGTTTTCCTTGTTTAAACATTAAAAAGTGAAGCAAACCACATACACACCACATCTATATCAACATTCAAACTGAACAATCAGAAAAATATGTACATATACAAGTTCCGTGAATACATTTGAAAATTCATCAAACAAAATACTTTATATATGTTCTGATGTAGTTTTTATCTTTATGACACAAATGATTTGTCTTAAACTTTTTCTATAGATGAGCCTTGTATGTAGGCTTTTTGGTACACAAGTATGTATCTGTGTCGTGAAGCGACTTCAGCTCCCGGGTGGTTTCTACGCGCGTTTCGGCATAAAAATGCCTTTTTCAGGAAAAAGCCATCTCCGATACAGGTACTGTCAATAGAGGTATGACCTCTCCGGCTCGACCGAATGGTAAGAGACACATAAAAACAGGCGTCCAGATAAAGCGTCACTATATGTTCAATGTTATCATGAGGTTTCCATATGAAATGATTTTTGTAGTTTTTCTCTTTGGTATCTCTCTTGGCTCCCCAGGTTCAAAAAGACTCATGGGAAGATAATGTCCTTGGATAGGCTATGTCAGAGTTTGTCAAGAGGATCCGCAATGGGACAAAAAAGAGCCTGGAGGTACGTTTTGCGTACGGAATACAAAACGCATATGGCGTCCGGTCTGGATAGATCTAGGATCCAAGGGTGAGTTAACCACGCAGCAGCGGAACTCAAAAAAAGGAGAGTGAGCCTGTAGGCCTCACTTCAGTGATACAGGAAAAAAAGTCCTTTTCACTACTACTGATCACTACCTGGTATGCTGCCACCACTGTGCTCATGCTGCATAACTCCTGGTGAAGACGGTAACCCTCCACCACTATGGGGGTAGAGCTTTGGCTCACCTCGCAGTACAACAAGGCCACAATCTGTGAGACCGGCCAATGTCATAGCACACACACATGATCTGTGTTTGCCTATGAAAACAAAAATCAGTATTAGGGATCCAGAGATCAGTGCAGTTGGGCACTCAGGGCAGGAGTACATGTCCATTACCATGATGAGAACTTTTCTGTCTCAACAACATGCAATTTGTCTATTTTTGTTTCTGCTTTGTGGTGGTAGTAGTGTCTCACGCAGGCATTACAATGTTCATGTAAGTGCTCTAGATACCAAACTGTATGGACATCTCCTCTCAGTTGTTTTGAGAGGATAGAGGCTTCCCTAAAGTATTACATTTTTTATTAGCAGCTATTAAAATATGAAGGAATTGCCCAGAAGATAAGCCATTCCTAAGACTTCTAGGACAGTGACTTTGGTAAAATAGAGTATTACATTCTGTTGGTTTGTGGTACAAACTAGTGCCCAATTTGGATGCCTTAATAAAGAGATTGGGGAAGGGTATTCTTTTCAAACTGTGATTACTCATAAATGTGAGATGTTTATGAGAATTCTTAAGCAAATTAATGAATAATTTCAAAATGTCTTCTCCTCCCCAAATTAACACTATATCATCAATGTATCTCTTCCAAAGATGAATATTGCTTAGGTAGGGAGTGTTTTCTGTGAAAACTATTTAGGTTTTAAAGTCAGCAAATATAGAGGATGGCTAAATATGGGACAAAGCATGTAGCCGAAGACAAACCCTTCTTTTGCAAGTAAAATTGGACTTTAAATTGAAAATAATTCACAGTCAGAGGAATGTTTAGTGATGTGAGAAATTCCCTTGGGACCAGTATGGAAGATGGTCTGGACCTAAGCAATTCTTCTATTTGGATATATTCAAGTCATGAAATGTTGCTAAATAAGGATTCACTGTCTAATCTTTACAAAAATGCCCTTTGGGAAATCAAATTATAGATCCTCAATTTAAATAATACGTTCCATGTTTTCCCTGACATAACTCTGGGTTAGAGGAACAAACAATTTAAGGAAGGTGTCAAGGTATTTACCCAGCGGTTCCTGTGTTGAGCCACAGCCTGGGACAATAGGTTTGTCTTGGAGATTGTGAGCATCTTTACATACCTTTGGTAGCATGTAGATAGATACAAGGCGTCTGTGGTATTTTGTTGTTCTGACATATAAATTAATTCTGACTAATGTAGCCAGCCTCTTTCACCCTGCTGGTAATTCTCAGAATAGTGTTTTGTGTGTGTCAAAGGATTTCCTTAAAAGGAGTGTAATGTTTCTCATTGAGAAGTTGTGATAAAGTTTCCCTCTTGTAGGTGTTCTTATCCATAACCACAATTCCACTGCCTTTTATCAGCAGTTTTGAAATTGTCAACTGTGACTTTTAAGTTGTGCAGAGCAAGCCACTCTTGTTTGGTAAGATTATAAGAGGCATATTCAAAGGATTTTTTTAACACTGTCACTTCCCTAAGTACCTAGGACCTTATTTATGGGAAATTGGAGTAAGGCAGCGCCACAAGTCTTCTTGCTGAGCTGCCCAACGCCAATGTGAAAGGGCAGGAATGCACCGTATTAATAAAATATGGTGCATTCCTGTCCTTTCCCCTGCGCTGGTGCACAATGGTGCAAAGGTGTCTGCATTGCATGTAGGAAGGGGCAACTTCCTGCACAAAAACAATGCTTAGAGTAGTTTTCTCCATTCTATGTGTGCTGCAGAATGCAGCACACATGGAAAGAGGAAAGAACGAGGAGTAATAAAAATATTTCTTGTTACGACTGCTCTGGGGAGGCGTAAGGTTTTCGCGCTGCCCCATGTTTACATGATTAAGTAAATCTGCTGCAGCATCAAAATCCATGGATGTTGCATGGGAAAACACAACGCCACACCCATGGAACACCACCCTGGTGCTGAGTAAGGCAACGCAGCGACTTGCTCTGATTTGTTTTCTACAGATCTATAAGGCCATGGAAAGCACGCAGAATGGTTTTGCGTGGCATCCTAGATATGATTGAGAGTCTTCTGCCAACGGAGCATCAAAAAAAGGGGCACTCCGGCGGCTCCGGCCTCTCATAAATAAGCCCCCATGTTTTTTAAAAGCCAGACTTTCTGGGCCCATCAGAGGATGGGGGTTTAAAAGTTGTCAATCGTCTCAGGTCTGTAGTGCACATTGATATATCGTCAAAATTACCAGAAATAAATATATTTAGTCTAATTCTATGGGAAAACTTTAAGAGATCTTCGTGTAACATAAAAATTAGGACTATAGCTCTTTACTTAGAAGTGACATCTCTGTGAATGAGTGAATGTGTTTAGACTTAGTTTCGAAAATTTGTATGGTTTTGGCGTGATTTTGCATGTTTTCAAAAGGTGTTTGTAGCATAATGAAGGTAGTCGAATCCAAGAAGTTTTCATGTAGATTTATTGATTAGCAGGTTACATGGAAAAGAGAACCCCACCAGGAGCAGCTTCCCTGCTGCTCAGCCCAACACCAACTGACATAGGCACTCCAACATTCTACATACCAACATTCTCTCACGCAATCATTCTGGCTGAGCAGCAGGATACCACATATCTCCCTCCTTTACAATGGAAAGGAAATAAGAATCAAAATGCATCAGAAATTAAGCAAGAAAAATGAGAAGAAAATACACTGAGAGAAAGCATGGAAATGAAAGGTGGAAAAGTAAAGTAGGAAACGCAAACAGGAAAAGAAAAACAAACGACTCATGCACCAGCACCCTTTCTCACAGAAAGACAAACCCAGACCCTCCCTCACATAAATAACAAAAAAAAACCCAAGTACAAAGATTATGCAAGCTGGCCAGGCAAACACAAAATATACAAGGCCATAAGCAAAAAGGTGAGAGAAAAAACACAGAAGCAAAAGAATAGTGAAAGGGTGGAAGATAACAGATAGAACAAGCAAAAGGATAGTTGCCTTTAACTCAAGCAAGAGTATGGGGAAAAGTCCCCAGAAAGACAGTAAATCCTAGGTGTGGCAGAAAGTGCCACACGGTACATTGCAATATACAGGAATGCATAACTAGGTGTGGCAGAAAGTACCACACAGCACAATACAATAAAGAACAAGGTATGGCTGAGAATACCACACGGTACATTGCTATAAGTGCAAAAAGTAGAAATAGGTGTGGTGGAATATAACCACACAGTAAAATGCAATAAAGAACTAGGTGTGGTGGAAAATACCACACGGTACAATGCAATCCAAGAAAAGTAAAACTAGGTGTGGCGTAAAATACCACACAATACAACACAAGGTATGGCGTAAAATACCACACAGTAAAACGCAAGGTATGGCGTAAAATACCACACGGCACAGTGTAAATTGTAGGAATAATAAACTAGGTGTGGTAGGAAATGCCACACAGTACAGTGCAAAACGGAGAAACTTCAGAAGTAGGTGTGGAACAATGCACACAGAACAATGTAGAACGCAGAGATTTGCAGAACTTTCCCCAGCATTAGCATGGAGCAAAGCACACGGCACAAAGCAAAGGGGTAGAAAAGCAATAATGAATGCAGTACATAACCCCTTGCACAACATCATAAAAAAAAAACTTTCTGAAAAACAGGGTACAGAAGAACTAGAGCATTAAAATGAAAGATGCAGAAGTACAAATCATGTAAAGAAAGGTTTCCTAGAAAAGAAACAACAGCATGTAAGAGAAAAAACTTGCAGTCATGTAAATATAAATTGCGCAGGACATCGCAAGAAAAAAAATAAATACATGAAGGAGAATAGATGACAATGCAAATTGCAGGTTGACGGCAGGTTGATGAATCCTTGTGCGCAGCAGGGTGAAGCCTTGTAGCGCAGCAGGCAAAGTTAAAGAACTAGATTGCACAGTAGAAAAAGGAAAGTCCAGTACTTTGAGTGTGCTAATAGTGAAACTGATGAAAATGCAGGATTAAAAATTGGCAAGGTTCCATTATCAGCAAGCGCACCCAAAGAGATACTTGACGTCCAGAGTCATTCCCAGAAAAGAAGACTTGACTCAAAGGTCATCGCAGGAGGGGCAGCAAGTTTAAAAACAGTACCTGCAGTGAAATACGACCACGCTAGGGCGATCCGATGTCTTTGTAATAAAAACACACGTCAGGAGAAGAGCGCTGTTACAGATGGAGGCGCAAAAGGACTTCCTCAGCCTCACGATAACTTTGTTTTGGCAAATAACACGTGGTTGGCAAAGGAAACATGGTTGGCAGAGATGTTGAGGCAAATCCTAAATGGCGGCACGCACGGTGGTGCTAAGCCGGATGGCTCACAGCAGATTGCAGCAGGTCTCTGGGCAACTTGGCAGGGACAAACAAAATGAGGCAGGAACAAGAAAGCCATGGTTCAAGGCAACAAGATGGTTCTTTAGTAAAGAAGCGCTTGGTAGTGGCACTTCAGCAGGGCAGGAAGCGTTGAAATATCGCTGCAGAGTAGTGGCAGGTAACAGGGTCTGGCAGGCAGCAGGAACTGGTAGGCAGCAGGAACTGCAGGTAGGTAGTAGGCAGGAGGAGCTGGTAGACATAAGTTGTAACTGGCATGTTTGGGTTGTGGGCGACGATGGAAGGTAACTGGTGGGGCTCGGAGGTGCCAATTAAATTGAAGTGCTCCTCATTAGTTTCAAAGAAAGTCCTTTAGCTTGATTGTGGGTTCTAGTTTCTTCAGCCTCTTCTTTTCAGACTGTAGATACCCCACTCCTGGTACCAAAATGTAGTATAATGAAGGTAGTCGAATTCAAGACGTTTTCATGTAGATTTATTGATTAGCAGGTTACATGGAAAAGAGAGCCCCACCAGGAGCAGCTTCCCTGCTGCTCAGCCCATCACCAACTGACATATGCACTCCAACATTCTACATACCAACATTCTCTCACGCAATCATTCTGGCTGAGCAGCAGGATACCACAGTGTTGAACAAGCATTAGTAACTACTCTTCATTCCCCCATTGGTAATATTTTCAATGAGTCTAGAGCTCACCTGGGCAGTATTAGTATTGATTTCATCTGTATTTCCCTTGACTCTCGCCCCTCCTTAAGCTCACTAGTTGTTCTAAAATAAGGAATTTGTGTTGTTGCTGGTGCCTTATATTCGATCAAGTTTTTCTAAAGGACTGCCATACGGTTTAGAGTTGTATGCTTACACAAGTGAGGACCCGAGGATCGCTAGGGACCTGGGTAACAGTAGTCACTAATACAGAAATGCACAATAAATAATGCAACCAAATGGTATTTTTAATAAGAACATAAAACATGGCGAAGTGGGGGCCAGTAAAACCGTCACAGACTTGTATGTGTAACCACTTTCTCACTATTTCCAATTATGTTTCAAGATATATAAAAAGAAAATTGGAAAGTACTAGCAGCTGGGAACCGTATGTTAGCCCCTCCTTCAAAAAAAGGCAAAAACATATAAACCATTTGGTTCCTGCAGCAATTACCACATAGTACTACCTTACTCACTCAAACTGAGATTTGAGGTAGCCCACCCATTGTGGGGCATTATAGGTGTGGACCTTGCAGCATATGTCTTCTTACTACTGAGGCCAAGGTATTTACCCATGGTACCACAAAATGTTCCCTGACATTTTTTTCCAATTGTAACACCTATAATGTGATGTATGCCATTACATGTCCATGTAACCTGCTCTACATTGGTCAAATGACTCCGAAAATAAATATTCAGATTTGCCAATAAAGGAGCTGCTGCAGATGAAAGGTCCTCACTGGCCCATTAGTTGAATACTTCATTAACTACGGACATACATACCAACTCTCCCAATTCAGGTGAGAGACTACCGATTTCAAGGAAAGTCTCTCACCTCCTGATTCCTGCATGCAAAAACCTGATTCCTTTGCAAGCTTCTGGTGACAGGGACTTGTCTTGTGTGACTCGGAGTGTGCACTACCAGTAACCTGCTCTTTTGTCACACTCTCTCTGCCTGCCATAGCGATTCTCTGTGCTCCTGACAGGCAAGAGAAAAAAATGTATATTTGTATTTCTAATATCTGATCCTGCAGCAGCACAGTTGCAAGTACCATACATGACAATAGACCCAATTCCGACCTCAACAGAAGTCGATGATAGAAATACAGTCTCGATTATTTTTTTTATAAATCTCCCACTTTCCTCTTCTAAAATGTTGACATGTATGACTACGGGCATTCAGAGACTACCTCACATGGCAAGATGTTTCTGTTATTTCAATCCCTGAGAGAGGAAGCGACATCGAGCAACTTCTCATCAAAGAAGAATTAAGATGGATTCTCTGTTTGGAAACAATAAAAACTGGACTTAATCACCAGGAAGATTGAACTTCACTCCTATAATCAGTATGGGACCGGTGCCCTCTACAGTACTTTTTCAGCTTCCCTTGGACATTTGTGATGTGTAGATATTGTTGTAGGTCTGGATCGCTCAGTTTAATTGTTATGTCTCTATCATGCCTGTGTTTTCTCTTTTAATTCTTATTTGATCCCATTACAACATAGTCTCTAATTTTTATACTCCTTCAATCTCTGCCCTTATTAGGTATTAAGCTTTCACTGTCATCATTTCAGCAGAGAGCTTCCCAGTCCATTTTTCACTATTCTTATTTTACATTTTTTATTGTGTGGTAGTACCCTTTCACCCGAGTTGCACACCACTAGAAGATGGCCTCCGACTTTTGAGAGCTTCACCTGATGTTTTTTCTATTTCTATTTCTACTTACAGTGCAGAAGCAACTCCCACTCTCATAGCCCATCAAAATTCTGCTCTTCTTTTCACTTAGTGATCCCACTGCAAACCAATGCACATTGTCACATTATGTATGACGGTACGGGTCGGGCATTATATCTACTCGGATGCCCCTACCATACCGGACACAATCTTCCAATATTCCTTGCTGTGCCTGTGCCCCCACATCTCCACTGTGGCAGCACATTTTGCATAATTATCAGGTATGCTTTTATGCTTTTTTGAACACGCAGATGGCTGCATACTTCTAATTGAAAACAGTACAGTGCTCTCAAGTATTTTCTTTTCTTCTGCCTTTCTTTCAGTCTTTTTTTCTTTCTATATTTGTTTTTCTTTCTGTCTTTCTATCTGTCTTTCCTTCTGTCTTTGTCTTTCTGTCTTTCTTACCTATATGAAGGCCCATGAGCCTCTCAGCTGACCTGGCCTTACACCGCTCACATTCCCTCATTTGTTTCCACTTCAGTGAGGTGACATTTTATTATTTCTTTCCCAATTGATAATATATTTTCTCCTCTTGTTTTCAGTGTCCTTCATTTCTACCGTATGTAAGTGAATACCTGCGGCATACCTCTTGCTGTACAATTTATCTTATATGCCTAGTGGTATTAAAAAAAAATCTTTTGTTCTATATTTTTCAGCTCTTTTGGACTCCCTATATTTAAGAGCCTTGATTATGATCCCTTTAATTTTGATTGGATCAACACATCATTGACTTGTGCCACGGATCCAAAATATTCTGTTCTCTGTTTGTCTTCATTGTATGAGACACACATTGATCACTTTCTTCACACTTGTGTATAATGCTTCAAGAGAACACCAAGCACATTGTTTTACTGGCACCCCACTTCACCCTGTTTTTATGTTCCTATTAAAAATATCATTTGGTTTCATTAGTTATTGTGCATTACTGTATTCGGGACAGCTGCTGATTTATTAAGTAAGGTTTCGAGAAGGCAGTTATTTTCTGGTTCTTGCATCTGCACCACGGAAATTGGTGATTTGTGTTGTGTGAAGTTTATCTCTACCATGCTAACTTCTTTTGAAGCATATTCATATGACAATCCCATGTCTTCAAAGGGACAATTTCCTATTTCGTCATCAATGGCCCTGCTGTTTGGGTGAACACGTGTCCCACTTGTCTTTCACACCAATTACCCATCTCCTGCCATTAAGTTTTTTTTCTCCCCTGGAATGTACCTCCTTGTGTGTTCCACTTCACTGGGTTTCACACACCTTAACTAATAATATTGATTTATCCTATCTTTCATTAATCCTTGATTATTTTGTTTACCTAATTTGGGGTTTTCATTTTTTTTAAGAAGGGTACAAGTTACAATGCTTTTATTAGTTAGTCTGTCATGCTGTATTTATTACTGTGCCTAATTTTTTGTTTAATTTTTCTCCTGCTCCATACATACTAGTAGTATGTAGTTCATTCTGCATCCTGATGAATACCCTTCTTTTTTCTAGGTCCAGGTTGAACGTCTGTCAACATATACCGATATAAAGACATATTAAATTGATTGGATTTTAACATATTAACTTGATATCCTCTATTATTGATTAACTGCGACCCACATTTTCCACTATACCCATCCCTACCAGCACCAACTTCACTTTTTTCACTGAGCACTAGAAGATTTCCTGTGCCTAAACCTTTTCCATGATGTATAAATTACATAAATATGTTTTGAGTCTGATGGGATTTCATGATCATATTCCATATATCACTAGACAAGCTGTTTATGCTTTTTTGAACAGTATATCCTGTATGGACATTGCTGTGAGCGTTATATACTTAACCAGGTTCCACTGGAGGGTCTACAGGCTGCTCCTGTAGCTTCATCACACCTGTCTTAATAGGGGCCACACAAATGAAAACATGAAGAATTAATATGGAAACTTCACTTCTGAGGGTTGCACTCTCTGAGGAGCCGGAGCCAAAAGAATGGTAGATTGTCAGGGAAAGAAGCCAAAACAATTGTTTTGGGAAAGCTGCATTGGAGCACCTCTTTTGGAGAAGGTCAAAACTCCTCTTATGTTTAAAACTTGAATGAAGAAAGGGGTTGAGGAGTAAATGTGTATCTAACATCTTATGTTAGACGTGATATCTTTAACCAGTCACAATGTCAGTCAGTCAGTCAGAAATACTTTATTCGACAGCCAAGAGTCATAAAAGCATACAATATTATTAAAGGAAAATACACATTCCAGCCAAATACATAACAATAAAATGATCCCACATTTCAATCACAGTATTCATATCTAAAAGGTTCATAGAAGAAACCAATGTCATATAAAGTGCACTGTGCTCAAGTAATAGACCAAATCCTTAATTAATATCACATATAAAAAATGTACCATAATAATCAAAAAGGGGAAAACACAATTGGGCCAGCAAACAACACAAAATTACTATTACGGGAGTAATATGTTCCTATGTCTAATGGCCCAGATTAAAAAACTTGCAACCCAGAGGCAAACCATGATAATGATAATGTGGTCGCCATTCTGCTGATGGCATATGACTGAAGTTGTTTGCCGTTCATCTCTCCATCATGTTGTGCATTTTATTCCCTATATTAGGGCTTGAAATGCACATGGTAATACAACCCCTCTGATAGTTGTAGTGTCCTGTTAGTATTATAGATTGAGGATCCTGTTGTGCACCTTCAGCTGCACATATACATTCTCACAACTGAATAGCCTGTACTGTGAATGCCATCAACTTTTTGAATGATTTACCTTCATGTGTGCATCATAGTAGCTTAGAGCAATCACCGTAATTTCAGGTGGAAGCCTAATGGAGGTTGGACAGTATGTATATGGAATTCTGGAGCCAAGGCAGCACTGTAAGTGAGCGCATGTGAGAAGTCTCCCAGTGTTGCTTATGAAGGCCGCCTTTGCTGAGGCTGTGTCTGGCCCCTCCACCGTATAGACCAGTGATGTACCTGCCAGGTTCCAGCCTTGGCCTGATTGGCAGACATGTATGCAGTCCCCCTGTTGACTAAGCTTTTCGAAATGCTTCTTCCTAGCAGATCTGGAGTCCATCATTACTGGGACAGTTCTAAAATGTCAATTTTGTGTTCTATTTCATGCTCTTCAGTTCAATGTGTAGACAATCAACTGTTTGGGTTCGGATGCCATAATGTTTGTGCCTGTGGCTAAGCCCCTAACTTATACCCATAGGGATTGTAGTTGCCAGGTGCATGTGAGCAGGATACCTTAGGTCACATCTTGCTAATTTTCTGTGTGTGGCCATCCGGCAGCTGGTTGATCTTCATACACGCACAATATTGTTTTGTTTGGCAGGTTGGTATGGATGTCCTCTGGCTTTGTGTCCCAGGCCAATATTGTCAATGCAATTTTCAGAATGCCTTCAGATGGGGGAGGACATGAGACCTCTATCCAAACACATTTGTCGAAGATGTGATGTTGGACACTTTCTAGTCACTCATTTTCCACCATCTCTCCCATCCAGACTCCATTTCTTTCTGCTGCTGAATTATCTTTAAATCACTGACCTTATTTATTGGAAGAGTAATAATTGACATGACTAACCTGAGGTTGCGAGATGGCAATTTTTCCATTTGAATTTCAAGACAGCTGTCAGCTTTGGCACCTGATGGTGGTGCTGACTGAGCAGGAGAATGGGTAAGACGTGTGGAGGTTCTGCAATGCTAGTGTGAGGAGGGAACAGTAACAATCTCCTACAGAAGCTAAAGAAACTCTAAAAGAATACAAAAGCAAAAAGTAAAACAAAACCCTAAAGCGAGCTAATCACACAAACTCCAAAATGTGTCAAGTAAGTAAGCAGAACAAACTCGGGTCCAGATTATGATCTTGGAGGATGGGATACTCTGTCACAAACATGTTGGATATCCCGTCCACCTTATTACAAGTTCCATAGGATATTATGATGGAGTAACCCTGTCCGCCAAAATTTGCGAATTCGCCGCAACGGCTATGTTGAGCATTGTGACGGATTCGTGACTCCGTGCATGTGGGAAAAAACGGTTTGGGGCATTTTCATACCAATAAGGGGTCCATCAGAGACAGCTACACTGCACCCAGGGGGTCAGGGTACGTCTACCCTGACCCCCTCTTTTAGTTACTAGCTTTATTTTTAGCCCCCTTGTGACCATGTCCGGTTATGTAAATGGGCGGCTGCAACTTTCTACACAGGTTGTTGCCACCCAATACTGCAGTGCTCTTGGCGTGTCGATTTGCGAAGCCTTGTGAAGGATTTGCGAAGGGTCCGCACCTCTAGATATACAAATTTGTTTTTCTTCTTTTAATATGTCAAAAACTACTGAACGGATATACACCAAATAACAAAAAACACACTTTCTGGACCAGGTGTTAGTGTTCTGCCAAATGTAATGCAATTCCGTCCTGTGGTTCAAGCTGTAGTCGTGTTCAAAATCCCTATGGGAATTAACATGGGAAACGTACTTTTTTTGACCCCCCCCCTCTGTTTCTCAGCCCCCGCTTAACAGATCACTCTGAAACATTCCATGCACACCTAGAATCAGGAGGACACTTTTTTGGGAAAATTTTGTGAAGATTCGTCAAACGGCACTAATGTTATATGCAAGTCAAAAAACCTTTTGTAAGGAAACTAGGTCTTAACTATAACTACATGCTGGCGACTGCCGTTAGGTTATATATGTGTGTGTGTACATATATATATATATATATATATATATATATATATATATATATATATATCCATATGCAGAGAACCCAACAAGTGAGGCGCCACACACGGTCGTGTAAAAACCTTCTTTATTGACAGGTTGCAGGAAAACAGCGTCACTCCTCAGCAGGAAATTCAGCCAAACATGTTTCGGGCTTCCTAGCCCTTGCTCACTGGCACAGAGAGGTACAGCTGCTAGTTCTTCCGCTCGCACTTGCAGCATTGCTTTATAGTTACGCCCCTGGGCGTGTACTTGCACAGCATTGTGGTTGTTGTAGTCTTTGACGCAGCGGAACCCCTCAATATTTTCAAAGTCCTCTAGTGGGATGCTGAAAGCAGTCACGCTGGGTCCCTGCAAATAAACAAGCCAACATTGGTCACGCCGTTCCTTGCACGTTGTGATACTTGCAACACACTGGAGCCGCTCTTCCGCGGCGGGGCACCTCGCGACCCTGGGCGGGGCCGCTATACATCCATATGCAGAGAACCCAACAAGTGAGGCGCCACACACGGTCGTGTAAAAACCTTCGTTATTGACAGGTTGCAGGGAAAACAGCGTCACTCCCTCAGCAGGAAATTCAGCCAAACATGTTTCGGGCTTCCTAGCCCTTGCTCACTGGCACAGAGAGGTACAGCTGCTGGGTCCCTGCAAATAAACAAGCCAACATTGGTCACGCGGTTCCTTGCACGTACACGCCTAGGGGCGTAACTATAAAGCAACGCTGCAAGTGCAAGGAACGGCGTGACCAATGTTGGCTTGTTTATTTGCAGGGACCCAGCGTGACTGCTTTCAGCATCCCACTAGAGGACTTTGAAAATATTGAGTGGTTCCGCTGCGTCAAAGACTACAACAACCACAATGCTGTGCAAGTACACGGCCAGGGGCGTAACTATAAAGCAATGCTGCAAGTGCGGCGGAAGAACTAGCAGCTGTACCTCTCTGTGCCAGTGAGCAAGGGCTAGGAAGCCCGAAACATGTTTGGCTGAATTTCCTGCTGAGGGAGTGACGCTGTTTTCCCTGCAACCTGTCAATAAAGAAGGTTTTTACACGACCGTGTGTGGCGCCTCACTTGTTGGGTTCTCTGCATATGGATGTATAGCGGCCCCGCCCAGGGTCGCGAGGTGCCTCGCCGCGGAAGAGCGGCTCCAGTGTGTTGCAAGTATCACAACGTGCAAGGAACGGCGTGACCAATGTTGGCTTGTTTATTTGCAGGGGACCCAGCGTGACTGCTTTCAGCATCCCACTAGAGGACTTTGAAAATATTGAGTGGTTCCGCTGCGTCAAAGACTACAACAACCACAATGCTGTGCAAGTACACGCCCAGGGGCGTAACTATAAAGCAACGCTGCAAGTGCGGCGGAAGAACTAGCAGCTGTACCTCTCTGTGCCAGTGAGCAAGGGCTAGGAAGCCCGAAACATGTTTGGCTGAATTTCCTGCTGAGGGAGTGATGCTGTTTTCCCTGCAACCTGTCAATAAAGAAGGTTTTTACACGACCGTGTGTGGCGCCTCACTTGTTGGGTTCTCTGCATATGTATATATATATATATATATACACACACACACACACACACACACACACACACATATATATATATATATATACACGCACACCCATATATATACACACACACACACACATATATATATATATATATATATATCATGTGATCAAGGCCCCAGGTCGGTGGTCGAAACGCGTCATTTGGACCTTGTTTTGATTGATTAAACTTACACATCAATTGGAGTCTGTGCCCGTGTGTTTTTCCTGTGTGACTGAACCTGGGATTTTCTTTTGAGATATATATATAGTATGCATTTTTATGCACTAGCCTTCTCAATCCAAATAACTTACTAACATATCCACCACTCAAATTACTTTTGTTTATCACTATACTAATTCACCACTAATCCTTTATGGGTTCCAGAGTAGTGTACTACTCACCGAAAAAGAGCTTCGACGCCTCGTCAGTAGTAGTAAGCTCTATATAAATTCAATTACAATACAATTGCAATAGTAATTTACAAAGAAAGAGGTTTGGGACAAGACATGCAGCACCTATCTTATATGTGGGTAATCATAAAAAATTATTGAAGTGCACGAATCAGGAAGGTCAAACCTCTTTCCCTTTCACACAGGAGAAACTCCTCACAAACTTAATTACGCTATTGATTCAGCACAGCATCCAATATTTGTCCAAAATAATTGACAAATGAATCCATTGATAAATGTCAACAATGAAGTATAACATAATGCACAGACTCCTTCTTCTTAATTAATTCCTTTATTGATATATTTTTTAAATCATCCCCTCATGTTCGTTCAAATCAGAAGTGTGTGATGTTGTCAGGAGTCACCATGCTCACCAAATTGGGAGGACTCTGCCTGATGTGATATTGAAACTGAGGAAGATGTAAAAAACTACTCAAAACATAAGAGAAGCAATTGAATTCAAGGGTTTCAATGTCATCTTACATTTCAAGACATAGAAGAAATTGTCATCAATAAAGGATAAAAAGAAACACAAGCGTTATCTATTAAAACCGGGAACTGGGTTACCTTGAAAATTGGACGATGTGATGTCAGTGGTTGTGTAATCATACAGAGTATTCAATTTTTCTGATGCCAAAAGCAAAAAGATCATACAAAGCCCTGAAGAAGTCTGTAAGGACAAAATGCGTTGGCTATGACCAGACATGAGGAGATGGTTTTAAACAATTATCAATAAAGATATTAACGAAGAAGGAGTCTGTGCATAATGTGATACATCATTGTTGACATTTATCAATGGATTCATTTGTCAATTATCTTGGACAAATATTGTCCTGATGAGGCCCGAATTTGTTCGCCGAAACGCGTCGACCCTACAGATCAGAGGAGTTCGTCAGAATACTATCACTCCAAAAAGGAATTGGATACACACTTATTGGGACTGAGTGGAGGGTTGGTCCATCCCCTCCTGTGTGTACTGGACTATTACAATGTTGGATTGCTCGAAAACATGTAGTAACCATTCTTTCGTACTGATAATGGGTTGGAAGGAATTGTGACTGTATAATATTGGTTTGTTCTTTTGTTTAAATGTTTGAGATCCTGAAATGACAAAATGATCTCCAATTAAAGAAGCATTAATAATTGCTTTTACCAGGATTTGGATGTGGTATGTGATATCCGAAAGAAGTGAAATAATATTTAGGGACTAAGCACCTACAAGTAGGAATTAATTTGTGTTCTTCCTGCTGTAAATCATGCGTTATTCATGTCTCTACATCATATCCCCCCTCTTTTTCAGTTGATTTCTCCACATAGTCGAGGGATGCGTCTATCTGTCTGACCTGCTGCGATGGGGAGGCAGGTTCCAATGCATCGGTCTCTCGCAGTGCTACTTTGGTTCCAAGAGCGAAGCGCCGATTTTACTTTCGCAACTGGGTCGATGTGCCTTTTCTGCTACGTGCAGACAGCAGATGCGTTGATGTCCATGTTGCAAGTATCTGGGCCCACTTTCAGTTGAGCAGGGGTGAGACTTTGATATCCCTGAGTCTCAAGCAACAGGAGGCAAGCCAACAATTCCTTGGAGCACACTTGGAGAAAAGGCAGAGTCCAGCTCTCCTTCAGCAAATTCAGAGAGCAGCAGGCAGAAGGGCAACAAACAGAAATGCAGGCCTACCAGATCAGCAGTCCAGAGGAGTTCTTAAGCAGCACAGCAGTTCTTCTGGCAGAGCTTCAGTAACAAGTCCAGTAGTGTCGGATTATAAGGGGTCAAAGACCCAGTACTTATACCCAAAATTGCCTTTGAACTGGGGATGCTTTCAAAAAGTGGCCTTTGAAGTGCACAAGTATCCTTTTAATCTAGCCCTGGATATCTATGGGGAGTAAATCAGCCCTTTGTGTGGGGACAGGACACTACATATTCAGTGAAGTGTTAGCCCCCCCTTTCTATCCTGCCCAAGCAGGGCCATCAGAATGCAGATGTATGTAGATGGGTACTCAGACACACCTAGCCTCCCTCTGTTTGTGGCTGTTTAGAGGGAATGCAAAAGGGTAGCTGTCACCCATCCTGGATGTGTATTGGGGACAAGCTGCAAGGCACACAGAGCAGGAAGTGCAGAGAAATGTCCACTTTCTAAAAGTGACATTTCTAAAACAGTAATGTTAAATCCAACTTCACCAGTAAGGAGGATTTGTCATTACCAGTCCAAAGATATAAAACATGAGCTAGCTACTCCTCTCTGATCAGGAATTACAGCTCAAAAGTGTATTAAGGAATTCTCAATGTTAAACTATAGGAGAGCTGGGCCTCACAGTAGTGAAAACCGAATTTAACTGTTTGTAACTTCCAGGTCATGCAAAACATAAAAGCACATGTCCTACCTTTTACTTGCACAGCACCCTGCCCTTAGGGCTACCTAGGGCCTACCTTAGAAGTGGCTTATGTATGAGGAAAGGGGATTTTAATGCTTTGCAAGTAGTTTTACGTGGCAGTAAACTGCAAACACAGGCACTGCAGTGGCATGCCTGGGACAGATTTGAAAGGCTACTTCTGTGGGTTGCAAATCAGTGCTTCAAGCCCACGAGTTGCATTTAACTTACAGGCCCTGGGTATTCGGTATACCACTTTGCAAGGGACTTATAGGAAAATTAAATATGCCAAGCATGTATACACCAATTATACACATGTTTGGGGAAGAAGTACATGCACTTTGAACACTTTACCACTGATGACCAGTGCTAGAGTCCTAATGTCAACAAAAAGAACGTCAGATAGAAGAGGCGGAGGAAAGCAAAACGTTTGGGGTCACCCTTCAGAGAGGGCCATTTTCTTACAACATCTATACACAAGAGATGCATGGGCTGCAAATTTGGCATTATCATATTCTGTAATCACCTACCACATAACAGGCAAAATAGGCAAATGAGAATTTTTACTTATGTCCTCTTCTGAGATTTCAAGATGCGTGTACCGTTTATGCGTATCTTACAGTAGCAGGTGTTTTCACAGTGCAATTCTAATGGCATGCTGACACATACAGACTTCAATATTCACTCACTTATATTAAAAACTACCCCATTGGAAAATAGAAGAGTAAGTTTATTCTGAGTTCCTTGGTGACTCAATTAGTCAAGGGTAGTATGCTGCTATCCAACCTACTTATCCCCTCTCTGATGCGCCTGACTCTTGTAGGTTGTGTCCACGCTGTATTTATCTTTTGGGACACCAAGGCTTTGCATCCTGGCTCCCCCAGGGAGCGGGTCATGAGTGAATGAATTCATTCATCAGTGCGACATCTTTGAGGCCTCATGGGAAAAAGAGATCTTTCTAGTAGGGGGCTGTGCTAAGCAATGTGTAATGCGAAGAACAACATGCTAGGAACAACATGAACAATGCTGATGTGTAGAAACTCTTTTCTCAAATATGTGCAGTATTAGTCAAGCATTTTTTGATATATACTACTAGAACCACAGTAGTATTGAATGGATGCATCTATTGAGATGTGTGTAGTGTTTAGCAGATATTTTTCTAGTAAAAAAAAGAAAAACCGTAGTAGTCACAATAGTCTTCAAAAGGCTCACCTTGGAAATCTTCAACATCTTTTTCATTATATATGTGCACAATGATTTTCAGGTGTATCTTCTATTTTATATACATTAGAAGTTGGGAAGGTGTGAGATTCAAGGACAATGTGGATATATTTATAGTAATCTGTATTTATATTAACCTGTGGACTATTAACAAAAACCTCAAAATGAATAACTATAAAGTAACTCTTTTTGTAGGTATTATTATTGTCCTTCCTCTGTCAGAGATTCCGGATGACACTATAAGTGTGTTCAAGCTGCCATTTATATGACGAGGTAAAACAATCAGTACAACTGCTGGCCCCATGTGACCTCGTCATTTTGGCCCTGTTTGTCTGTCTGGAGTCTATATATCTAACATTGTACGTAAAACAGTAACAAACAATATAAATCACAAGCTCCTGTCAAGTCTCTCTATGACTGCCCATTTAAGGCCATTTTTAAAAGACCTACATCAACAAAATGTCTAGGTAATTTGAACTTGTATTTTCCACACCTAATCGTGCTCCCATGTTTATTTATTCTGGTTTTGATCTTTCTTGTGGTCATACCAATGTATTGCAACTTGCATGGACAAACCTGCTTGTCTCACTGGAACCTCGCTCGTGGATGGAGATCGCTGAAACTCCTGAAAGAGAAGACAGAGGCTACCGTTTCTAATAGATGGGACTTGGAAAAATATAATCTCTAGAAGCCTGGGACAAAGCCTACTTGGAGGTTTGACCTCAGTAGCTTAATCTTCAGGGTTTTTGTGCCCAGTTCTTTGGACTTTGCTGGTGCTCATTTTCACCTCCTTTCAAGATGTGGCCTCTAGTCCCTCATAAAAAATCATAGAAAAAATAAGAGCTAGATGAGTTGAAGGAAAGCCTGTTCCTTTCTTTCACACAGTCTTGTGGTACACATATGGTGCTGACTCATCCAAGTTACTTGATGTTCGGCCATCTTTACACCCACCATGCTATATAACGTCAACTGCTGCATGTCTAAACTCGGTTTCATAGTATGGTTCTTTCTGAAATATTTACTGTGAAAGATATTGCCCCCTGCACTCCCTAAATATTTACCTCCTAGATGTTGATCAATGCAGATTGTGAAATAGGCAATGCCTCACTTCTGAATGTGTGAAAAAAGACTTGCACAAAGAAGAAAGCTGGAAGGCACGCAAGGTGGGCCCTGAAGTTAAAATGCACTATTAGATATAAAATCAGGGCACGCGTTGGGGGTACACGTGGGTGGACGGTGTCCCCCCACTATTTTTACAGGGAGGACAACATCCACCCTGCTCAGAAGCTGGTCACTATAATAACAGTGCACCAAGCATATCCAGGTAATTGCAGCTGAATCCGGTAATTTATCGGACTGCCGGTCACCACGCCACCTGCACATATTTTCTTCGATGGCGTTGATTTGCCCGCCCATCTCCCCACTACAGGGCTGTCAATCTTGTGTAGTGTGTGAAAGTGCTACATATGACAGCTCTGCCTTGCCCTTTGAACCTGCCCCCACCGCAACGGTGACCTTGCTGGGCTGCCTACCAGTTAACGCAGTGAGTATAAGACCAATCAGTGGTTGGATCAGAAGACACTGGATGGGCGTGTGTTCAACTCTGCAGACCCGCCATCGTGCTGCATTGCCCTTTATTTTTCGGGCTCATCTCCTCTGGCTCTTTTTCTTTTGTGACTTGACCTGGATCTGCATATTGTCATGCTTCGTCCTCCCACTCGAGACTCCACTTGTATTCCTGGCCTTGCCTGCTGCCTGACCTGCCTCTCCACTTATACGAGAGGGCTGAACAGCAAAGGATCGGAAGCAGAGTCAGCCCTTCTCCTGATGCTTCGGCCCATCTCCTGCTGCCATCCTCCGAATGCCGTTGTCCCTTTGTGTAAGTAAGTCACCTACGCCCAGCAATGCTGAAAATATTTTTGCCAAGCAAATTTGCACTTTTTTCTGTTCACCAACCATTTGTGAATATATGAGAGTGACAATGCAACAAAATATAGCTGATCGTATGATTTCTGATTTCTACAGAAATAAGCAAATGCAAATCCAGCATCATGGATTTCTTTGCAAAAGCGAACAAGAGATCATGGTTTGATTCTTAAATTAACTTAGTACAGCCCAGTGCTTCCTTTCAAGATGTACTTGCACAAGATTCAGAGAAGATGATGTCAAGCCAAGGATCAATTCAACCTGCTCCACTGGAAGATTCTACAACAAATGTCCAAGATGTTGGTGCCAGTTCTGAAAGGGATACCAGCTTACAAGAGTATTGGGACCACACTCAGTGGGCTCAATTTAAAGAAAAGTATCCATGGCTAAGCAGTGAAAATGGCCGCCTAGGGTGCAACATATGCAGGGTGGTTAAGCTACTTGGAGTGTCAGTATCAAAGGCCGTGAGTATGTCTAGAGAATGGATCACTGGGAGCATTGTTGCATCTAGCCCAACAAAAGCTAGCCAGTTTTCCTCACTAGAGAAAAAAAATCATAAGTATAAACTTTCTGAAGCACATTCTAAAGAATGTGATATCCAAGCTGCATCCAAGAAGGAGGTACTGAGGTCAACTGTCCTGGAGCAGCAGAGGCATTCCCATGCTTCAACAGTTAACGTTTTTTGCACTCTTTACTTTTGTGCAAAAAATAATTGCCCCTTTTCAGACTTTCCGGGTCTAGTAGCCTTACAGGTTGCTAATGAAGCAGCTATGGGCTCGATTCTACACAGCGAATACACTACAGCACAGATAACTGATTGCATCATTAATGAAATGCAGATAAAGCTTTGCATGGGTATCATTGAACAGGCTCCAGAAACCCTCTGTTTATATTGATGAGTTAACAACCCATTCTTCCATGACAGTTTAAATTATTTATGTCCGTGCTGCAATCAATGGAAAAGAGCCCCTCATCTTTTTCCTTGACTTGGTTGAGTTGACTAGGGGAGATGCAGAGTGCATTGAGTCCTCACTATTGAAATGTCTTGAGAAACATGGATATTGCAACAAGCTCCTTGCAGGCAATTGGATAGGGGTGTGCAGTGATGGTGCCAGTGTAATGCTTGGGTGAAACTCTGGTGCTTTAGAGAGGCTATGTTCAAAATGTCCTCGCCTAGTAAAATGGCACTTTATATGCCACTGGTTTGAGCTCAGTGTAGCGTCACAGTTGATACAGTGCCAGGTTAAGCACCTTGCTTCATTTTTTTGAAAAACTGTATGCCTTGTACCACCAGTCTCCCAAAAATCAATTGGAACTCTCTGCTTGTGCAAAAGAGTTAGAAATTGCAATTCTGAAAATTGGGTGAGTATTTTCAGTTTGGTGGATTGCTTCTAGCAAAAGGGCAATATGGGAGTCATACCCAGCCCTTCACCAGCATTGTTTTCAGTCCAGCCTAAGCACTTCTGGTGATGCCAAACATCGGTCTAATTTCAGCTGGTTGAATGAAATCCTGACATCTTCTGATTTTTTGCTGAATCTAGCTGGTGTTGCAGATGCTGAGCATGAAATTGGAACACTTTCAGAAGCACTACAAAGGGATGAAGTAACTCTGGCACACGCTTACCAGCTCATCAATCGTTCAGTAAGGGCAATTGAAAAGCTTAAGGCGTCCCAGGGACACACAGGAAGGAGGCTGAACAAGCTTTTGAGAGTGGCTTATTTAGGGGAGTGCCAATCAGCAGGGAGGTCTCACGTGGCCAGGTAAAAATAAACCTTCCCCAGTTTTACCAAAATTTGGCAGATAACTTGCACTCTAGGTTGTATGCAGAGTCTGCAAGCAATAGATCTGCCACGTCCTCTCGAACAGATGACTTTGTAGCACTTACATCAGAGATAGATGTTATCAACCCACACAAGCGGCCAAACGACATTGAGAGCCCATGGTATGAAGGTGAGAAGAAACTGCAAAACCTATGCAGGAGATTCTTTCTTAAGAGACTATGTTGATAGTGGTGGTAATGAGATTCCAGATGAACTGCAACCTGTTTTTGAGGGCTATAAACACACTTCTTGTGACTTCAAGTGACTGTGAAAGGGTTTCAGCACCATGACCTTGATAATGTAGCCCATACGAAAGTGCCTTGGTATCAGATGCCTTTCCTCATTAATGTTTATAAACCTCAGGAACCCTCCTCTGCCACTTTGGAATCCAATGCCATTTGTCAACAGGTGGTTGATTGCTTATCACCATGTGGATAGTCTAGAAAGGTGGATCCTACAGCAAAGCACAATAAAAGATATGCAGACACATAAAAGTTCAGAAACCGAAGTCTTGCAGTAGAAAATAGTATTTAATTAGTCAGTCATTGACAAAGCACTGTCTGCCCCTACCAACAACATTAGGTGATTTTTTTGGGTCTCGCCTGGGCATCGCTTGTGCTGTCTCTTCGGGACATGCTGTATTGAGGATATGGGTATGAAGCTCCGCCAACTTTCTGTCCATCTTTTTAATTGGCTCCTGCCACTGTCCTTTGTAAATGGTGGCTTTTCATTGGTCAAAAGGCTTAGTAGTCCCTCCTTAGTACCGCCTTTTCTCTTCTTCTAATCTCCCATGAGGACACCCATTGTTACATGTGTTGTTACTAGGTAGGTTTTAATTACAACCTCCGAGCACTATTTTCTTAAATGGTTTTGTCCTGCCTGCTGTTGCAGGCAGGACACGCTCTCCCACTATGCTTTTTTTGTTAATGTATGCAGCGCGGCACACCTCAGCAGGAATAATGGCAGCCGCACCGTTCTTTTATTATTTGCTGGCTGAACGCGGCTGCATGCCTTTCTTTTCTGTTTATTAACTTTTTTTTACAATGGCGGCACCCGCACTTTAGCTTTAGATATTTTAAGCTAAAGCGCGGGTGCCGCGATTGCTTCAAAAGTAAAGAAATTGAAAAAAATGTGCATATTTTTTTAATTTCTTTACTTTTGAAGCAATGGCGGCACCCGCAGTGTAGTTTAAGATGTTTAAAGCGAAAGCGCGGGTGTGGCCATTGTAACATAAGTAAATAAATAGAAAAAAAAATTGTCCCCTCAATTGTTTACTTTTGTTACAATGGCGCACCCACGCTTTAGCTTTAAACATCTTAAGCTTAAGCCACGATTGCTTCAAAAGTAAAGAAATAGAAAAAAAAAGTTTTTTCTATTTCTTTACTTTTGAAGCAATCGCGGTACCCGCGCTTTAGCTTAACATGTTAAAAACGAAAGTGGGAGTACCGCAAATGCTTTTTTTTTTTACTGTAACAACAGAAATGCCTAATTGCCTTACAATGTCTCCCTGCCTCCCTGCGTTAGTCGAAAATTTGTGTGGTGGCTCCACTCTTTCGGTCACATGCTGACGTTTCCTTGTTTATGGCACGCAGTGAAACCACGCTTGCTGGACTCATAAATGTCGATGGCCCTATTAACTATGCTATGTGTCATTCCTGAGCGACTAAGGGTCATTTTAACAAACATGAAAAGAAATACAGATGCAATAGGTCTCACATTTGTTGGAGTTATTGGCATTATAAATGCCAATGTTTTTTACCTAGCCATGTTGCAGGGTGCAGTACCATATGTGGCCAAAAGAGGTCCCATGGAACCTCTTTTGGCCACATATGGTACTGCACCCTGCAGCGTGTGTAGGTAAACAACATTGGCATTTATAATGATAATAACTCCAACTCCAACAAATGCGAGACCTATTGCATTTGTAATACCTATTTCCATAGTGCTTTATAATTAGCTTATATTGGATATTTCAAAAGCAAACCGGAAGTACAATTGGGGAGGATTATCAATCATCTCCAAATAGGAGCGTTTTTAGCCTTTTTTAAAGCTTTCAAGCTTGGACTGAAACAGCTGAGCACTCCAGATTTCAACCCTCAACTACCGAAAATCACTTACTACCAAGAGGCCGATTCCGATCTCGGCCGGTAGGGCACCGAATCGGATTCGGCTTAACCGGATCCGATTCGGCGCCCTCTTCCCGACCGATTCGAACGTGCGTCCGGGCGAGCGAGTACGATGCGAGCGCACGCGAAATCGCCGACCGACTCTGCTCGCGGTTCTGAACCGCTCCGACCGACTCCGCGACGGACACGACTCGCACCGCGCAATGGAGACGTTCTCCGGCCGGGCAAGTACGATGCGCGCCTCGAGCAGTCCGACTGACTCGCGCCGCCGGCACAAAGGGCAGTCGGAGCCGGACTTTGGGGGTCCGTGTCGGACCCCCCTGTACGCGTAGCCACGCGAGTCGCACACAGGGGGGACCCATGGGTCCCCCCTACCTGTGCATGTATGGCACGAGTCGCATCGATGCGAACCTGCTGTAGGGAGGGCCCTTGTTTGCCTCGCACCCATTGAGTCAATGGGAGCCCGCGTACGCGTTGTACGACTGGCTCCCATTGACTTCAATGGGAGTCCGACCGAATCGAGTCCGATTGCATGCGTACGCATCGTACTCGTTCGGTCGGGCTGCTAGAGTCCGATTCGGTCAGAAATCTCTCCGGGTCCGGCTCGGTCGGAGTGATTTCCGGCCTGAATCGGAATTGGCCCCTAAGTGTACTTTTCTCCAAAAGGTAAATTTTGAATGTTTTTGTGATGCTGATCTGAATCTACAACTGCACAGATGGTTTTTCGTTCCTCTGCAGCAGTGGGGTTTACTCATATAGGGTAGCATGTTATATATTGCAGATCAGGGTTAAATTTCAATATGATCTGTTTTTGCAATATTGTTATGTTCCTATTGTGCCATGTTTGCAACAATCTTTGGTGCATGATTTTTATTATTTTGATGCTTGATAAAATCAAGCTTTTTTTTTAAACATCCTCTATTAGTCCATTGCAAAATGATGGTGGTTCATATTTATTAAAATATCACGCAGTGCAGCAAATCACCTTGCTGAGCTGCGATGCGTGATATGAAAAGGTCAGGAATGCTTCCGTATTTAACATTATACGGCGCATTCCCATCTTTTCCCTGCACTGCCGCAAAATGTGCTGCCTAGAGACAATACAGACACCCTTGGACCATTATGCAAGAGTGTCTGCATTGTACGCAGGATTGTTTTTGTGCAAGAAGGGACACTTTCCTGCACAAAAATATTCCTCTGAGGTATTTTCCTCTTTTGTGTGTGCTGCAGAATGCAACCCACATAGAAAGAGGAAATAACAAGGAGAAATAAAGATATTTCTCCTTGTTACCCCTCACCTGGGGAGGCGTAGCATTTTTACACATTCCCCGGTCTACCAATAATGGTAAATTTGGAAATGCTTTTAACACTTCACAAGTGTCACTACACTTGATGCCTGACCGCACAGCACAGAAATTCATTAAACAATATTATACATGTCTTCAATGTACTATGCATTCAAATAATCAAGGTAAAGGTCATAATTTGACTTTGCTTATTATTGTAGAAGTTGTTCCATGTGTATTGCTTACTCTAGAACAGACAACATACAGCAAATGCAGATTCATTCTAATTTAAAACAACATAAAGTTATTTCTCAAGACAACAACATTTCTTATTTAAACACTGTGAAGAAATTCCTCAAAAAGTCAATTGAAGATGCCCAATGCATTTCGGGATTGAAAATCCCTTCTTCAGGGGCCACTATGAACACAAAATCATAAACAATGTTATGTAAGTTACCTCGTAATGTACAGGAAGGAATAAAACCAACAAGATACATATCCTTAGGTGGTGGTAGAAGTGGACAGGAATATTGCTGAAGGCTATAAAAATGGTGGAATGTGAGATAAAGTTCACTGAAAATTACCGATAACTATCAGCACAAACATAACCATTGACCTTTACCAAAGAAAAAAGACAAAAAGAAAAGAAAGAAAATCCCAAGATGTGCATGAATTAGTAGTGTTCAAAAGTGGAAACTAAGCGCCAAAGTGCCGTTACACCGATAACCGCAATACCGAAAAAAGTAACACAAAACCCCTTCTGTAATGTACACAACAATCACAACACTTACTCAGTGTCAAAAAAACTACTGTTACCAATTGTAACAACTTCACTTAGTGAATAAGCATGATCGTGATCTGTAAAACAATCAATAAAAGTCCAAAGTTCATGAACTATGTGTGATAACTACTCTTATTTCAAATGCCATACATGCAAAGATGTAGAATACCTCATATTAATATCCGTGAGGAAACAATAACGTTTCGAGACAAATGCAAATGAAATGATGTAAAGCCCGCTAATACTCTGAAACATAAAATATTACTAGTTGTAATCCAAAAATCACTTGGTATAGAAGTCTGTAACCAAAAAGTTGTAGTAACAAAGTCACCTACCTTCAATTGAGTTGCATGTAAAGCTCTGGGAGACAGACGCACGTAGTGAAATGCTAAAACTGAATGTGTTAACCGCAATTTTAGCCAACTCATAAAAATCAAAAAGGACTCATTTCCAAAGCGTCTACCGTGTAAAAAGAATACGGTCGCCATCTTGAAGTATAACCCAAACAAGAAATACAAATACGGAAGGATAGGAAAGAAGACTAAAAAGTCTATTATTCAACCAGAATGCCTCTTTTTGAATGTATATCACCCAAGTGTAAAGAGTGGTACCGAACTGCAATCATGCAACCAAAAACCCTGTCATCTAAAACGGAATAAAAACACTGGATATAAGCACCTGTAAAAATGCAGCATGCTCTTAAAGGTGTTAATAAAGGGTGAATGTAGTGCTCAATTATGAAAATAGCAAATATCTAAAAACGGGGTGCATAATTGCGGAAAGTGCTAATCATAAAAACCGGTAGAAGTTGTAAGTGATCATGTATCTCACAGTCACCATGCACAGGAGTGATGGCAACTGAACACTGACACAAAAAAGCAACCCTATAATTGTATTGTATTCATGAATGGAGAAAATTGTTATATATTCATGAATGGAAAATCTTGTGAAACGACGTACTCAATAATAACAGTAGAAGTTGCAAGTGATCATATAGCTCACAGTCACCATGCACAGGAATGATGGCAACTGAACACGGACACAAAAAAGCAATCCTATAATTGTTATGTATTCATGAATGGAGAATCTTGTGTAACAACGTACTCAATAATAACAGATGACAGAAGATTACATACAAATGCCTACCGCCAGTTCATGATACAATAATGTTTCCCTTGGTGCTGAATTCAAATGTGCAACAATTAACATGTCACATTATAAACTCCATGAATTTCAGATTATTTCTTGACTTCTCCACTCAAAATATTGAACAACAATTACAAGAAACAGATCATGTCCATTTTATCATTCAGCCCATTAGGAGTCATCGTATTAAATTTCTTTATCCACCAGATCTCCCTCTGTGATAGTAGAATTATCTTTATCTGGACTAGTTTGTAAAATTTCCAAAATAAGAAATCTCAATTGGGCTATATTGTGTTTGTGTTCTAACCAATGTACAACTAGATTAGAATTAGTTTTTTTTATTTCGTATCATGCTCTTGTGTTCTGTTATTCTAATCTTGATTTTGCGTTCTGTTTTTCCGATGTACATCAGACCACATGGAAATTAGATGCAATATATCAAAAATGTTGAATTGCAATCTCTTGAATGCCGTAATTTAATCGATTTTCCCGTCTGTGGATGTATGATGGTATTCCCGAGAATTATGTTATTGCACTGTATGCAATTATAATTTGGAAATGCAGCATATTCCATGGGTGGATGCATGGGAACACCCATGCTCCACCCATGGAATGCCTTCCCAGAGCAGAGTAACGCAATGCAGCAATTTGTGCTGCGTTACTCTAGATTTATCATGCCACGCAAGGTGGCCTTGGGTGGCTCGATAAATCTAACTTAAGAGTTGCATTGCTCTTGCGCCCCATTGCAGGTCAAAAGGTCGATGCAAATCTTTAATAGATATGCCCCTATATGTATTCCCGCAACCACTGTCACAATATTGCTTTTTATTTTTAGGTCACTCAGACCTCCTGTTTTTAATTTTCTTCAGTCAGCTTTGGGTTCACCTTCTTCAACCATTGCTTTTTTTGACCCGCCTCTACAGCCATTAGCTTGAGATTTTCTCAATGATATCTTGGCTCAGCCAAGTGGAGTCATTGTCTCACCTACTGCTACTTGCTGGTTGGGTGTACCTTTCCACCTCCAATTCAATGCTTTTTTTACAAAGCAAGAGGGACTGGTTTGCATTTCAGAAGTACAATGAGTACATCAAACTGTTTGTCCCACTAAATGTTTTGTCATACATGCAATCTATATCAAAACCAATCCATTTCTTTATCAGTTCAGTTCAATAAATTTTATTCGGGTTGTGAAACAACCATAAAAGCGATTGCATAGTAAATAACATTCTTTAAAAATCAATTTACAGCGACAATACCTTTTCTTAAAATAACAATCTTTAAAAATCATTTTACAGAGACAGTACCTTCCTTACATTAATTGCTTTCAAATTGTATAATTCATTATAAAAAACATATTCCAGAATAAATAATATTCTTTAAAAATCAACTTACATGAACAATACCTTTCCTTACACTAATCGCTTTTAAATTATATGACGCAACGTAAAAACATATTCCAGGGTCATTCAGTGCAATGAGCAAATTTATAGCAGTATGATACGATCTCACATTATATTTTATAAAAAGTGGTTTCAGGTAAAATTGCCTAAAGTACAAATAGAACTTACAAAAGAGCATAAAGTGCACGGTGCTTTGTTTAGAAAGCTCATCGCAGGGACATGGTGTTAAATCTAAAGGACACTTTTTCATAACAGGGAAGGCGACTAAATGATGCACTATACCTAATCTCAATCTAGTCAATACGTAACGGTGCAAACATTTAGTCACAGTAATTAAATAATCTTGAATTCCACTGTTAGATTCAATTCTTTGATAAAAAATAAAACTCGATTGTTTCTCAATAACTTCCCTAAGGGTTTCTCTTTTGTATGCCAGGAATGAATCCTTAATCTCCCGTTTGCTCAGGGAAGACACCTGTCCCGGATTTACAAAAATCTGTATATTAATCAGTTTACTGTATATATCATTAATATATTTTAACCATGAGATCTGGGATTTTTTCTCAAGAAGTAAACAATCTTTAATAATAGATTTAGTAAAAACAGCATAACCTCTTTATCCCAAATCGATCTCCAAACCAGCAATGGCTGCATAGCAATTAAGTCTGTAAGGTATGTCAGATCCACCTCCCGATGTATTAGTTCTGTAGAGGCTGAAGGTGGCAGACTTAAGAGGCATTTCAAAAAGGCATTTTCTTCTTGTAATAGGGACGGGCAGCTGCTATGACTCTATACCCCTGCACCATATAGGGCAGTGGTGACCCATCGCGCCTTATATATTGTCAACATTTCCTTTACTGGGTGGTTGCCTAGTTTGGATGCAAATCTAAAAACCCCATGAACACTCTTAGTCATCTTGGAACGGACATTAGATAGTTCCAAATTCCATTTACCATTGCCTCAATACATTTCCCCTAAGTAACAGAAAGAGTTAACAGTTTGTACTGGGGTACTATCGATATAAAAAGTTTTACATTTCTTTGGTTTGGGGCCACATATCATGGTAAACATTTTTGTTTTGTTAATCAGCAATTTCCGCGGGGCTATAAATTTGGTAAATTTATCCATCAATCGTTGTAGGCCAACCGGGGTCCTAGAGAGCAGTACTGCGTTGTCCTCGTATAATAATACGGGTATGGGGTTACCCAATATTTGAGAGCATCTGTATTCTCCTCCTGCAAAACGTTATCGACCTCATTTATAAATAATGAGAAAAGGAGTGGGGCAAGGACACAACCTTGGCGAATGGCTCGTTTTAGTTCAAAATCTGGGGTGCACTCACCCTGTTGTCCATATCTCACTTTACATGTAAACCTCTCGTATAGTCTTGCAAGAAAGTGGATAATTCCCTTGGGAGCCCCAAGATTAAGTAAAGTAGGCCACAAGATTGTGTGATCAACCTCGATCAAAGGCACTGCTAAGATCTGCGAAACATAGGTATAGTCTACCTTCTTTAGAAGCCATATATTTGCCTAGTAACATTTCTAAATTGATACATTGTTCAACTGTACCTAATCCTTTTCTAAAACCATATTGTGCTGGTGGAAGTATATCATTTCCATTTACCCATTCCTCCAGGGTACTAATAAAACTTTGCTCATCACTTTGACCGATGAATCTAAAAGAGATATTGGTCTATAATTTTTGGCTTCCGACTTGTTACCTTTTTTAAAAATAGGAACAATGACAGATTGACCCCACGAAGGGGTAATGTACTCAGTCACGGCTAAATTAAAAACTCTTGTAAGAATTGGCCCCCATAAATCGACTTTAGCTTTATATACATCTACGGGGACACCATCTGGGCCCGGAGCTTTGCCTCCCCTTCTTCCTTTCAGTCCTTCCTGCACTTCTCCCAATGTGATATTTAGGGGTATGACTTGCCACTTGTTCTGTCTTAAATTTTGTATTGCACATCCCTCAGGTCCCAGCGGGTTAAAAATTCTCGTAAAATGTGACACCCAGGCTTCGCATGTGACATGGGATAACAGTTCGGGAAGTGAATCATTCTTTAAAAATGGCATTTTCACTGTTTCCCAGAAAAGCTTATTAATTGCCGTATCTGCTGCCAAGGATAATTTATCCCATGCTAACTCTTGCAGCTCCCTTTTCCTCGTCTCAAGGGCAGATTCATAATTACACCGTTGATTTTTAATTAATTCATTGTCTCTTATCTTACAATGTAATGCTTGCTTCAGTTGCTTTAAAGCCCTGGTGCAAGTATGATCAAACCACTCCTTTCTTCCCCTTCCTCCTTTCTTGGGGGAGCCATTAGAATCCCATTAATGGTAACATTAATTTTCACAAAGTTATCAATCATTGTGCTAGGGTCTACCTCCTCGTTAAGACAGTAAGTAATCTCTTTATTGCATTTTAAGACAATGTCCTATATAACTTTTTGAGGTTCCACTCCCTCCCATTTGATACGGGTGCCATTAGGTCTATAAGGGGCAATGTTGGTTATAATACTTTGTGGCATTTTTCCTTTTGTACCCCAAAATTGGAATGTCATAATAATACAATTGTGATCACTCAATGACAGTTGGGCAACCTGCGGAGTGGCACACATAAAGATAATATTAGATGAAACTAAAACATGGTCAATGATCGATACGGCATTCCTACCAGTAAAAGTTGGTATCAAATCCCCATCAGTATCCCGAGCACACTGCAATAGTTCTAAGTCATATTTAGCAATCATTGAATTTAGAGCTTCCCCGTATCCATTATGTGGGAAATGTATACAATCATCCCCTTTGTCATTCCTGAACCCACAAACTTGTGTAGCAAACATTGGACATATTTGGGTATTAAAATCTCCAGCCCATATAAGTACCATATCATTATTAATTAAACCTAACAATGTATCAAGCCCTTTGTCCAGCTCATTTACGACACTACTCCTGGTGGCATCAAACACATTATTATAGTAGTTTAACACAACTACATCCTTCCCTTCTTTACAATGCGACCATAATATCTGGGAATGTGCTCCTATTGTAACAACTCTTTTGACACATGCCGGTAGTTTATTAGAGATAAGAATCAGAAGCCCCCCTTTTGCTCTTCCGGCGGGGGATGGTACAGCCTGTAGCCAATATGACGAAAACCCTTCTATATATATTGGGTCGGAACACCAGGTTTCCTGTAGGCAGATCAAATCAAGCTTGTCAATAAAAGCATGTCATCCTAGTGAGTCTCGTTTATTCATAAACCCAGCAATGTTCCATGTTGCTTTTTTGTAACCATTTTCTATTCTGATCCCCAGGAGGTCAGTAAAGGTCTCACAATTACTTTTGGCATCCCTAGATATATTATTTAGGTTGATAGAAACATTCTCTGCAATTGCAGTATCCAGTGTCTGGTCAGGGGGAGCAGTTATAGCTTGCGGGTCCACACAGCAATCTACTATCCCACCTCTATTGGTATAAATATCAATGCTGGGGGGATAGTCACCCTTTTGTCAATCATTATCCTGCAAAGTACTCAGGGCCTGATATCTATTTGAAACTGGTAATGTATATTGACAATGGGTTGTCATATCGAGAGGCATTCGTATTAGACTAGGCTCATCTACCCTATTTTGGGTCAACCTTAGGTGCCTATAGAAAAACCAAGAGGTAAAATTGATATATTCTGGTCATACTGACTAGGTGAGCCTGCTCTCTCTAGGGTATTTCTTGCCCATCTAGGGTTTTTTAAATTAATAATGATACAGTCTCCTCTATGTGTAGGGGGCCTATCCAACTCACTCTTTGCGTTAGCAATATTTGATCAGCTCCTGTCACCGGGTATCCACAGTTCTTATCTAACCAATGCACCACTCTATTCTTTAGACTATCATGAGTCTCTTTCTGTCCTGGGTATAGTGGGGGGACATTGACCGTGACTGCCACATAAGGGCAGCATTCCGGTGGTAGGTTTATAGGTGCATCTATCCTACCATAATTGGCCCTAGTGTCTTCCCTCTCCCTAATTATAGTAGGTAACTGTTCTGAGTCAGGCCTATACATGCTAGCTTTCTCGGCACAATTAGCTGCTGGCTGCATTCTTGGGGTGGGATCGTTTACTGGGATTGGTCTCCCCTTTTTATGCCCTAAATTTCTCAAATCATTTGTACTTCTTGACGATTCCCTTTCCATCTCTTTACTGGCTACATTTCCTGAAGGGACAGTAATGTGTGGCATTGAATCATTTGCCCCCACCCTCGATATACCCTTCTCTTTATTAGTACTTATGTTTTTGAGTGTGCTGTTAATCTTAGATAATTCATCGGATAATTTATTTAATTTATCACTAATTGGGGCTAGCAACTCCTCTATTTTAGTTATAATAGTTGCTGTAACATGTGCCATTTGTAAATTCAGAGACGTATCTTGATCAATTATACTTTTGTTTGCAGGCCTCAGGGCAGCTCTCGGGGTGGGACCTTTCATACTTTTATTACCACCCTCCGTTACTTTCTTTCCCCCTCTCCTTCTCTTTGGAATGAGTGAGCTATTTGGCGTACAAAGGGGGTCAAATTGAGTTTGTGATTCTAGCTCTAACACTCTTTCCGTACTTCAGGAGCTCCCTGGCTCTCCATATGTGTTAGCTCCTCCAATATGTCACCTCCTTCTGATATTAGCCCATTACCGTCTCCTAGTTGCCCTCCTGCCGCCATTCCTAGGCCAATTGAGAGGCGGCGCTCGGTCCTATCTATCTCGTCCGATATTGCACGTACGAGGAATTAATCAATAGTAGCACAAGGTGTGTTAGTTGCAGTGCTTTTGGCCGGTGCCTTCCTTTTTACCATTCTGGGACTGCACAAGTAGGTATAAACAGGGATAAGTGCAAGTGCTAAAGTGCGGATACAGTGCAAATACAAATATCTATTACAATTTTATAAAATAGAACATAACAATAAAAAGACCGTCTAGCTCAACAAGCCATAAAAGTGCAAGAAAGGTAAAGATGTCCTTAAGGTTATTGTCCCAGTAGTTTATTCTCAACTATTAATATTTGTGATGTCCTGGGGCTGCCAGATTATCAGGTATACTCCGCTTATAATGCTTTAAATAGTTCTCCTATTTCCAGTGATAATTCTGGTGACTCCACTGTATTTAAGCAATGGTCAACATGCGAGTCGCTACATCGGAAGAAAGTTTTATCATATGTCCATACCTTATTTCCTTATATCCACCAGCAATCTATTAGACTCGGATGTAGTGGTGCCAGGGTTGTGCCCAAGAGCCAGAATCAAGAGGGCAGGCCCAGCCCAGCCTTGAACGGCCGCGGACGGGCGCAGGCCACGCACGTCCCGTGCTGTGGGATCCCTTTGCCGGTTTTAAAGCGCCTCCTGGCGTACAAGGGTGACGTTGGGGGCAGCGGGCGTGGGGCAGACCGGATCTCGTGGTCCCGCCCCCACCTGCGGCAGCAAAAGAGTAAACGGGCGTCCCGCGCTGCGGGAGCCCTTTGCCGGTTTTAAAGCGCCTCCTGGCGCACAAGGGTGACGTTGGCGGCAGCGGCCGTGGGGCAGACCGGATCTCGTGGCCCCGACCCCACCTGTGGCAGCAAAAGAGTAAACGGGCGTCCCGCGCTGCGGGAGCCCTTCGCCGGTTTTATAGCGCCTCCTGGCGCACAAGGGTGACGTTGGCAGCAGCGGCCGCGGGGCAGACCGGATCTCGTGGTCCCGACCCCACCTGTGGCAGCAAAAGAGTAAACGGGCGTCTCCATTTCTTTATCATTATTTACTGCAACAGATTGTTTTTCGATCCCCTTTGTGAGCTGTCGAGTAGAGCTTAACCTGGTCATTGTCTTATCTTTTAGACATATTGGGACTCTGATGCTAAGTTGTCTGTCTCATCTCAAGAGATTTTAATTCCAATAATTGTTTCGTAAATTTGTCTGGATTTAATGTGCTAATGCTGTTTTTCCTTGCACCAGCACATCAAATCCAGACCGATTGGCTTTACAGCTCATGATCTTTCATGTAAGGACATAGTTCATCTACTGTTTTTGGTGAGTTAGTTCACTTGGTTTTTCACGACATTTTAGAGGTCAAAAAGTCTCACTTATCTAGTAAGCCGAGTTTCATCTACTTATGGTCTTTGCCTAAGTCTTATTTAGGTGTATTGTAAATCAGTCAGTATTAATTTGTTTTTACATCCATGTACCAGAGTCCAGTTCTGTTTCATTCAGAGTTTTCTGCTATAAATATGCTTTGACTGGAAAATATATGAAGACACGTGTATGTGCGAAATTTCATGCTCCAATCCAGCAGTGGGCTCATAAAAGTATTTTACAAAAATAGGTGAGTACAAAGTCATGTCTGCCCCTCATTTCACTCTAATTTCTAGAGCCAAAAAACTATCTTGTTTTTCCTGGATTGGGCTGAATAATTTGATTTAGCCTGTTAACACTCCTGCAAGATGCTTGCAGTGGTTTGTTCAACAGCCTGAAAGTGGTCATTTACCCCGCATCACCAACAGTAAGGCTGAGTGCTGAGCCACCACCAACAGTTCTTTAATTTTCTGGGCTGGGGACTCGTATACTTTCCAAATCCTAAACTGTAGTGTCTAGACCCCACATTGTATGCCTTTAGGTGGTTACCCAATTGTAAATTAACAATAAAATGTCCTCACTTAATTCAGCTAGGCTAAAGGCTAATGGCAAAGAAAATTACCCTTGTTTAAAGATGGCTTTTCAGCACTTGAGTTATCCATGACATTTGTAATTGCTTTACTGGGTGATGTTAGACGAAATGTAAGTGCTGCTTATTGTAGGACTGATGCTAAATGACACTTGTAATACATTATAAAGATGAGGCTAGACCTATGTACTCTGGGAACCAGACAGTGTATAAAGTGGGATGATAATCTTTGTGGAAATTTTGTTGTCAAAGGGTGTGCATTAAATGGCCCTACAGTCTCCTACTTCTAACAATGTCCTGCATAAATGACATTCAAAAATTGCTTTTATGTGTACAATTATGGTTATGAAATCTAAGCAACCTACACAGCATCGAAATGATGCCTTTTTATCTATGAATCTCAAATACATGCATTGATTAATTACATAGAATATATACATTAGTGCGGAAAGATGCACATGCCCCATAAATAACATGAGGTGGATGCAAAGCTCAAGTGTTCAAAAATGCATAACCTAACACAAGTTTTGTTTGCTATAATTTACAGTGTTGAGTATCCTGGGGCTCTGGTCCAGGTCAACAAGGTTTAGCTTTCGCCATCCACAGGAACCTGGACACTGTTCAGTGCACCATCGCTTGAGAGGTGAAGTCCATGTTATTGTAGCTCCATACAACCTACTCAGCACACATGCTGGTTTGGTGTCTGTGCTTTCTGGGTTACTAATAGTCCCTTAAAGGAGTCACAGATGTTTTCGTAATTCAAACCCTATTTTGTTCTTTAGAATGGCACTCTCAAGCACTGCACTAAGAAAAAACCCTATGGGGCATATTCTCAAGGACACATCGCGTAGTTAGCGGCACTTTATCGCAGCCAAAGTGGAGATAAATTCATCGCACCATTCACAAGCTGGTGTTAACAGCCCATAACACCATTTTACCCGCAATAGCATCCGCAAAAAACATCGCCACAGATGACCCCTGCAACTATCGCTAATGAGATGCAGAGAAGGCGTTCCCGAGCAAAAATCGGCACCAACAGCACACCACAACATTCTCAACGACCAGCCCGATCAGCGATAAGACCACAAAACAGGCGATGAGGCGCGTTAGCAGCAGGAACCCAACACCTGCTCTGACCTGGTGTAAAGTCGGACGACAACCTGCACCATCAAGGGGAGACCAGTCCACACCCACACATGAAGAACAACAGATGCCATGGAGCTACTCACCATGCATCCCGGAGCCCCGAGAGGGCAACAACACCCTCCATCACCCCCCCCCAGGGCCCCAGCACCCCCCGGACCACCACAGAGGCAGCGCAGACAAAGACAGCGGACCCTCAATAAACGCACCAGCCCCACAGACCTAACACCAGACAATGTCAATGCCCACTACAGGCTCAAAAGGACAACCATCCACCGCATCCGGGTCACCATTGCCCACAGGCTGACTGTACCAACACAGCGGACAACCAACATCCCTCCGCAGACAAAGATGCTGGCTGTGCTGCACAAGTTGGCCTCCCGTACCCCACAAACAACATCCGCCAGAGTCGGAGAAGACACACAGCCAGCCACATCCAAGTTCCCCACACCTGTCCTGGATGCCATCACCAGCCAGGTACCCCAGTACCTAAACGTCCCCCACAATGTGCAGGAACAGCTGGAGACCAAGCAAGAACTACACGCCATAGCAGGAGTCCCGCACCTGTTGGGGGCAATTCACCGCACACATGTGCAACTAGCGCCCCCTGCAGAAAAAACACACAATTACCGCAACAGAAAGCACACGCATCCCACCAATGTGCAGGCAATAGTGGACCAGCGGGGACCCTACACCAAGATTGCAGCCAACTACCCAGCCAGTGTGCATGATTCCAGCATCCCCCGACAGTCTATCATCAACCAGCGTTACCAGGATGGCACCCATGGAAATGCACTGCATGTAGGTAAGTACCAAATAAAAACAGCACACACCTCAACTCCACAATCATGCAACTCACAACACTGGCAATGCGCACGTCACAAAATCACATACAACATGCCAGACAACATGCCCACCCACCAGACACGACAGCACAACTCACTGTGGCAACCTTGCTCAGCCATTTACACGAACCATCAATGGCATGGCACCGCAGCCACACAATAGTTGAATGTGGGGAGCGGTGGGAACCAGGTATGTGCGAAGGAGGCAAGTGACCCATGAATGAGAATGTACACAATGCCAACTGTGGCGGAGATGTCCTGGACAGATAGCAGTATGCAGACCACAGACATATCCATGCCCACATGCACTGCTGATGTGTGGAGTGCAGTGGACAGTGGACGCAACCATGTCACCACAGCCAGTAGGGAAGAACGCGGAAATGTAGCTTGTGACGTCCCCCCCTGCAAGCGTGTGCGAAGTGGCCTGGCCCAGCGTACGCAAGGCCAGCGTAGGGGTGTGAATAAAAAGCACATAGCCCTGGGTGTGGTCCTCTTCCGGAATGGCAAACGTGCCTGCCAGTGCGGCGCCTCCTAGCCCGCCACGAGGCCGACGCCCTCCCCGTGAGCGCTGTGGCCTGCGAACCTATGCGCCTGCTGCACCACGGGCCGCTGGACTCCCAACCTGTCATGCCCGCCCCTGCGAATACAGGCCTCACAGCTCACCTGCCGACACCGGCGTGTGCCGAAGAGGGCCCACCACATGCCGGCGCAAACTCCAAGCCCGAACCCCGCACCCCGCATCCCTGGCAGCCTCCTCACACCATCACGGCCCCCACGGCACAGGCCCGCTTCACCCCTTTACCTTTTACGTACTGCACCACTGCCTCTGGCCTACGCTACATTCAAGTAGGTCACACATGTGGAACTGAGTCGTGATATCTGCATGGCGGAGTCCATATCATTGTACGCAAGGAGACGAGTAAGAGGAAGACGCGGTTCAGTCCGGAGGAGAAAAGGACCATCTTCACGGAGGTGTCCGGACACTGACGGCAACTGCCCTGGTGTCACTAACTCTGTGCATCGCGGGCCAACGACCCATGGATGTGTGCCCCTACTGACCGCTGCCCCAGGCCTACATTGCGGTCAAGTAGGTCACACATGTGGGACTGAGTCTTGATTTGGCAATGGCCGAGTACACACGCAAATGCCGAGTTACACAATACTCCCTTCTATGTGGTGACACGAAGTATGTGCATGGCATCCCAGCCACACGTGTCTGTGGGCCCTTGGAGACTACACCTCAGGACTACACTGCGGGCCTGCAGGACTCACACAAATCCAATCCAGTTTGTACCAGGCAGGACACGGCATCGTCGCTGGCCAAACACCCGCTCAGCTCTGTCGCTGCTGCCTCGGTCAACCACGAGTCATCACCACATGCCATTTCAACGCTGTGTGTTAGTGTTCCAGGAGGAGCGTGCTGAACAGCGGTTGGCCCGCGCTGCCCGCTGCCTCCGGACCACACAGCGGTCGAGTAGGCCACACATTGGGAACTCGGTCATGAATCATTCATGGCCGAGCTGATAACATTGTACTGGCCACGTCGCAGACTGCATCCCCTCACAGCTCCGGTGCCACTAAGTCTGTTCCCCGACATCCATGGACACTTACTTCTTGAGATCTGTTGGATACTGAGTCCATGGTTTGGGGGTTGTCTTCATCATCGTGTTGGTGATACTGACTATGTTGCCAAGACGAGGCTGTAGCATTCCACTCCTCCATTTCCCGCTTCCGGCCTGCTACTGCCCTCTGCATCATGCCCTGGTGGGGCCCTTCCACTGTCCCCCACAAACCTCCACGACATTCACCTTCGATATCGACGAGGACCCGCTCCCCTAGCGTGGCACTATCTCTCTGCACCGCAAGTCACCGTCCCATGGCGGTGTGGCTGTGCCCGCCACAGTGCAACCGGGCCACTAACTCTGTGCAGCTCAAATCATGGCCCCAACCTGAGGGCATGTCGGATGGCCTCGGTTCCGATGGCCTGGGGGCCTCAACGCCATGTCTCTGTGGCCCTGCGCTGTCCGCTGCCTCCGGCCTCAACTGCGGTCCACCTGGGCTCACACATCAGATCAAGTCCTGGCCTGCCCGGACGTCGCATCACCGCAGGATGCATACGCCACCACCGCCAGGACCAATTCCAAACGACAGGTGCCAGAGTCGTAAGTGTCTAACTGCCAGACTGTCAGAGTTGCTCACACCTGTCGTGGGTGCCATCATCAGCTTGATACCCTGCTCAGCCCTATAGGTGCCACTTACTCAGTGCACAACGAATCAAGGATGATTCTGCTTGCATGTTGGGTGAACACTGTACTCTCTACGGCTACCGTCATGATGCTTCACAGTGGTTTCTGTTATGCTGGTGTATTATGTTTCTGCTTCAATTGTGATCACTATTCCAGTTGTTGCCAGCACCAACGACTCCCTGAGGGCTGGCTGACACTCACCCCACACACATCCAGCACATGCGTCACTGTGCATGTGACCATGCCAATAAAGCTGTCGGGCGCACGTGCCCGTGGCCTGTTCAAGAGCTCTATGATTGTGTACATGTGCTTATGATGTATGCATTCAGGCCACGGCCCCACGAATCACATTGTGCCGTGTGCAGAGGACGCAGCCATGTCACCGCAGCCAGAGTGTGGGACATTGCACATGTAGCTTTGTCATCCCCCACTCAATACGTAAGAGGAGTGGACTGGGCTGGCGTGCGCCAGTCCAGCGTGTGTGTGTGGATGATTATCCCGTGGCTCAAGGTGTGGTCACTCATGGAAATGTGCAGATGCGGGTGTCTCTTTCGCAGTGTGGGTCTCCTTTGGGGAGTGTAGGTGGTCCATGATGGGACTTAGACACCCATGTATGTGATCTAGTTCGGCTTCCATGAGGTGGGACCCCACCCGCACCTGTTCGGACACCCCCTTCTGGCAGTCTGACACCTGGCCTTGGAATGCGATGTGTGCTTGGGTGTGCTGCTGGGAGCCAGCCGTGGTGGTGCGTGCGTCCAGCTGTGTTATCTGTGCATGGGGTGAGGTATCCTCGATGCAGCTGGGCAGCCCTGCTCCTGGGGGTCGATTGCCCGAAGATGTCCATGTACTGTTGTAGGGCGTCGGTGTTGGAAGTGTGGAGGTCCTCTTCAGAATAACTGTGGAGTTGTCTGGTCTGCTCTGCTGGAGGTGTTGTTTGTCCCTCTGCAATGTGAAGGGGACAGGTTGTTGACATTGTGTTGGCATGTATGTTCACGCATTATTCAGGTTTACATACAGACTGCATGTCAATGTACATTGTGACTGTTTGGGAGGGGCGGACTGTCTGATGCGGGACAGTGGACATTTGGACTACATGATGTAGGTGTGGTTGTACACGTCCCTTTGCATCTCACAGTTCCCTGCTAGGTCAGATGTGATTGGCCATTTCCTACGCACAGGCGGACCCACTTGTGTCCTCTGTTCTGCAGTGTAAGTGTTGCACTGTGTACCACATTGTCGTCCATGTGGATGTGCTGGCATTGCTATGTGTGTGTGCTGCATTTTGGGAGGGTCGCACCTGCAGCTGTGATTTTGCTGCCCCTTATCCCTTTGAGGCGGTGTGCCTTTGACTTTTGGGCTTTTAAGGTGCTGTGATGTTGGCGACTTGGGTCATTTGTGCTCTTGGACGGTTTTTATACTCTTGTGCATTGTTTGTCTGCAGATGTCTTGTTGCCGTCAGTGGTTGTTTGTGCAGGTGGATGTGTCAGAGTGTGACCTGCTCCTTTCCGGATGTGGTCCACACTCAGCCACCTCAGTCTCGTGGCGTGCACAATGTCATGGTGATTGTACTCCGGCCATGCTGCTTGTCATGTGGTGTCACTTGCATTGTCAGTGTGGCTCTCACATACGCATCTTTGCTGTCTTTCGCACGGGTGTATGTGTGTGTCGTGGACTTGGTGATGTGTGGGGTGTGACCCCTTTGGGCACATGGTGGACGGGGGCCTGCTTGATGTTTGTATGTGTGCTGCAGTGTGCCACGGGGATCAGGGACATGACCCAGGGTCGTTGTGGGTGTGCGGTGTGCTACACGTCATTGTGCATGTGTGCCATTGTGCCTGTCCCCCCGTCCCCCCAGTCCCTGTTCGTTACTCACCCTGTTAATGTTGTGTCCGGTCATGTCGTGCTGTATCAGGACTCCCGACTCCTTGCACCGTCTCCGCACTGATGACTGTGGCCGCCATTTGCTCCAGCTCCTCCTGTGGCGCTGGGCTCCCACCTCCATTCGCCGTTGCTGCCTTCCTGTTGGCAGCAGGTTTCTGCTTGGTTTGGCTTTTCACATCGTGCCAGCGCATCTTGGCCTCATCGACGCTCCGACTGCATTCACGATGGAATGCCATTTGTCCGTCTGTGTTGCCAATGACGCGGTGGAGGTGACGGACAGTTGTTGTTCGTGCTCGGTCACCTCCGTGGGACGGTCAGGTTGTCATGCGGACTGTGCCCTGTCTTCCTCTTCTCCTTGGCCTTTCCCGACTCCGAGGTTTCTTGCTGGTGGTCTGTGGGGCTTGTGGGGTTCGTGTTGACCTGGGCACTGGTTCAGGGTGCATCCATGTTGCTAAGCAGTTTATTTTTTTTTTTTTTTTTTTTCTTGTTCTGCTTTTATTGTGCATTTTCCCTCATGACGCGTGGGTATTGCAGCCCTGTCACTGGTTATCGCTAATTTTTTTATCGCAGTTGGCCTCATCGCGACTTTATTTGCGTTAGTGTTTAGCATTTTTGCGGCGCTGCGTTGATTTTAACGCGGACATTTGACGCATTATCGTGGGACTAGCGCATGGTGCCGCCAGGTTGAGAATGCTACGTTAACACAGCGTAGTTTTCCCGCGATGGACTGCGATATGCAAAGTTGCGTTAAGCTAAATTTGCGATGGTTATCACACGTTCTTGAGAATATGCCCCTCAGTATGTTAAAAAGTGTTTTATTTCAACAGTCTCATTCTGTTGCTTAGTACATTAGAAATAACCACACATAATATAATTAAAACAACACTTATGCATGTTTCTAGCAGTGAGAATAAGATGAACAATTCAGACATAATTGTAATGTTCCTAGTAGCCTAACACCATAAAGCTATTTCTATGCGCTATACTATGTAAGCATGGAATAGCTAACATGCCTCCAGAGTTTCTTAACTGCATAACTGTTCAATGCAAATCAGCTGCAGTTATCAGACATCAGCTGGGAGAGTGTGTTCCCTCACAAGGAAAACACACAATCAGCTGGGCTCAGCTCTTCTCATCTCAATATCAAATTGTGGCAGAAGAGTGGATGCTACGGCAATCTGGCAGGACCTCTCGTGACAACCTGATGCGACGGCCTTTCCAATTCAGTGATCAATGCATGAGGTTTATATAGGGTTAACCACTGATTTTTAGCTTGCATTGGGGACGTTCTAGTAATCCGAGTTATGACCAGTCTGAATCAGCATGATGAAAATACGTCAACTAGGACTACATGTTTTATTTATACGTCCACTGTCAGTCACTGAATCATAGATATTTCTTTAGCTTGTAGCAGACTTGTGTTGCCTTATACGATTGTAAAGTCATTGTTTAGATGAAATGACACTTTCATGAGTTATGTGAAAGATAATGGCATGCTGAATGTGGACCAAAGGTGGACAGGCTAAATTGTCGTACTAAAAATGGAGTCTGGCTTTGGGATTTTATGAGATCCCCAGCTTGTACATCTGAGAATGATGTAATTAAAAACACATTGATTATGTCATTTTAGGGATTCTGTTTCATATAAATCGAAATAAAACTAATTAAATCCATCCTCTTAAAAGAAGGAAATCTAAAGCTTCACATTTAAAATAGTTAAACTATAAATAAATATATGTAAAACAGCATAAAACGATGTGTTAAGTTTTGCATGGATACCTTTCTTTCAAGCATTGGATGTTTCAAGCAGTAATTCTAAAAACATATCACATTAAGAAGACATTGTCACATCGGTTCATCAGTTCAGAAGATAAGCATTCTGATAATTAAGTAGACCAGGCATAGTATTGAAATAAGTTGAATTGAGAAAATAGTGCGGCTTGGTGAAAATGGAAGAGAAGGAATCGTCTGGCGATAGTGCTTTTTTCTCGGGATTCATAGAACATTCATAACACAGTCCTTTTCACTCAATATTGGATTCTGTATATTTTCTTTGTTGAATTGTAGGACAACCAGCTTTAGTTGTCAATTGGATATGCTGCCACAACAGCGGTGATAGCAGGCAGCATATGAATGGTCCATGGGAAGAGTTGGCACTGCAGGCATATCACCAGCTGTTTGTGAAGTTGATGGACAGGAGTTCTGGAACAGGTGTTGTGGATCCAGAGCATTTAAAGATGGAGAGAGTGCCTTAATCAGTGGCTTGAGGGCCATCAGCAATGCAAGCAAATCCTTGGGAAGCACTTTGAAGGGTGAAGCCGGATCACCATAGCGAGCATTCCGCAGCATGGGTAGGTGCATTGCTGGACAATGCTTCTGTTGTGACTGCAGTGGTTGCAGGCGCATTTCCACTTTTAAGAAAGCCATGGTGAGCTTCTCCAGAGGTAGCTGACCATATGAAACTGACCAAGAGAGTCGAGTGTAATTAATCAATCCTGGCAATTCTGAGACTCACAGCACCGGAAGCACATTATTCAAATTTCAAGGGGCTGTGGAGGGTCGAGAGCAACATGGTTAATCTATACTGACTACAGAAGTGATTTTCAAATATGATATGCGCTCATATATCCTGCTAAACTCAAGAGCTATTGGTAGAGACAAAACTCACTACTTTCCATCGGCAGCAGATACTTGGACATGGCTGAAGGAAAGAGGGCTCATCCCAGCGAAAGATAGACTGAACCCTGATGCTGGATGGTTGAATTATCACAACAGAAGATGGTTTAGTCTGAGCCTTTAATATTGTGGTACAGCAACTCTGCACTAAAATTGGACTTGGAAACAAGCACATCATTTTAAGGGAAATTGTTGATGTGCAGAGCCTCATATGCCACTTGGAGGAATTATCAACTTTGAGCTAAATTCTGCTAATTTGCTCAGCAGCACAAAATTAGAATATGTGGCCATATTGGACAGACTGGGTAAGGTAGGTTATTGAGACTATGCAGCCTGGCAACATGCAGAGGGGCACAGAGCAGGTGGAATGCCTACATTTCTACTATAATCAGAACCCCATGTCCCTGTTTAGGGCTATCCAGAATCAGCAGGGTGTGATACTCAACACTCAGAATGAAATTTACCAGACCTATGTGCAATAGTTAAAGTTACTATATAAATTTCCCCCTGAAGATAATGTGGTCCATTGCACAGATGTCTAGAAACCATAATGATGCAGACCATTAAGGTAATTCAGCGTCTTAAACTTTGGGGAACCAATACACATTCCTGAGATACAATTAAGTAGATAGTAAGAGGAAAAACACCAGGGACAGACTGGCTACTGTTGAGTTTTATGCAACTTCTAGATTGAAGTTAGCACCCGTCTAATAACTCTATATGAGACGGCAGGAAAAAAGAGCACACTTTCGCCCTTAATGAGGAGACATTGGTAGTGGTTCTGCCTAAACAGGGAAGTGACCTCTTAAATTTAAGTTTGTTTTAATAGTGCAAAATATAGTTCACCTGGATCATAATTGATTCATATCTAGCAAAAACAGTTTAATCAACCCAAGACTGCTATTTCATGTTATAGAATGGCCAAGTAGAAAGGATTCCATGCACTGGGTATAGGAAAGTCCTTTGACACCTTAAGTTGGGCTTATCCCATGGAGATGATCCACAGAATGGAGCTAGGGTCATATTTTTAAGGTGGGCACAATTGTTGTTTTCAGAGCCAGTAGCCAGGGTGCGCACAGGGAGGGTGATATCCGAGCAAATATGCATAGGTATCAGCAGTGGTGGCCATTAATTTGAGCAGGTTCCACGCGCACACTCATACCCATGCATTCACATGTACACACACAGCCAGTCACAGCACGCACTCATACACATACATTCATACACACAACATAAAAAAAAGAAAAAACTTACAGGGCCTCTGGCGGTGACTTCGGGTAGTGAGAGGGAAGCCTTGGTGGTTCCTGATGATTGGGACTATCGTCTACGTGTTATGGGTGAGCCAATAAGAGGTGGGCAGTCCCTACCTTGTCACAGAGTGGGATGGCATCAGTGAGACTGCTCAGTGACACTCTTGTTTGTCAGGAGGGGAAGGTACACCAAGCGCTGTGCCGGGCTGAGGAGATCAAGCCCACAGGGCTGTAATATCTTCAGCCTGGCAAAGTTCAGTTCAGACAGCCTGGCGCCTATGCATTTAGCAAGTACAGCGCCTGGCTGCCTGAACTGAACATAAAGTGTGTCTATCAGTCTGACCTTTGCTCAGCTTGACTGACCAACTTCATGTTCGAAAAAAGGTAGGAGGCAGGCCCCATAAGGGCGGGCTGCCGCTGGTTAGAGGGACAAGTTAGGGGTGCATATTGTCGCCTAATATCATTGTGCTGACCATGGAACCATTGGCATGCCGTTTGATATCAAAGGGACCTGAGTAGGAAATACATGTGTGCAGTATCTGGAACATGGTAACCGTATATACTTATATTTTCTAATTAATCTGTCTATTTTTGTATTAAAAGACATCATTTTGACACATTGTGGTTCATGTAGTTATTTTTGTAGTCATAAACATAGTCTTACTTAATTTATATATGTAATAAATTGTTGACAAAGCGTGTGCATTAATTGACCATACACTCTGTGTATTCTAACACACATTAACCGCAAGGAATACATTCTTATCTTATTGGCCCTGTGCACTGATGCCACTGCACCTGCTTCACCAATGATTTTTATATTCCTAAATAAGATGCTCCACCTGCCTGGGCAGAGGCTTAGCTTAGTCAGTGAGACTCGGGAGGTGTGAATCTCAAATTTCCCAACTGAAAAAAGCAGTGGGCAGCAGAGTGAATGAGTGAGATAACCCAGGTTGCATATTGGCTGCACCCACGAGGAGCAGGTTCAATAATGATGTGCATTAGGTGGGCTTCTGGGGCTGAGTTAGAGTTTGGCGGACAGGTATCCCTTATAAAAGCAACGGAAAACCCTGTCTGCCAAACTACCGGTCCGTGGCTTGGAAGTTTTATACCGACAGAGTAAAATTTACTATGGCATTGTAAAACTTACTCCAACAGCACGACTGGGTAAGTGCCATCAGACATAAGTCATCCAATCATTCACATTATTCAAAGTGGATAATCAGGTGGATTTGATTTTTACTGTCCCTCACCACCAAGAATATCCTGATGGTGAGGGGCAGTAAAAAAAAAAGAAAAAAAAACTACCTCCACACTACGTGAGAAAACTCCCATGGTGTAGGGATCCTGCTTTTTGAGTTTGTTTTTGAAAAATAAAAACTTTGGAAAAGTTTGATGGCCAGCTTTCATGTTTTACTGGGTTGCCTGCCAATTTTTCCTACTTTGACTGGAACCGCCATGAAAACTGTTCCTGACAATGTACAGAGATGTTTGCGGAGGTGGCGAGTTGAAATCTCTATATCTGCCACCCTGACTTTACTCCACCTGCCAATTTTAGAGATTTCTGCCACCTTGTCTGCCTTTACTCTTTCGGCCAAACTTTAAATCAGACAGTCTGTCGAGATTGACACAGAGGGCAAAAAACAATGGTTGGAATGCTACCCCAAGTGATTGCCAATGGTTAGACTATTTGCAAGCATTTGTATCATCATCTTTTCAGTGTTTGATTGCCAGTAGCATGTCTGGAAACCTGAGACTGGCTGTGGTGTAACATTAGCCCTCGCTGCCCCTGCAGTGTGGAGGGGCCCCAAGCTCCAAGGAGCCCCTTCCAGCACTGTGCACGGGCGGCGGGCCCCTTGCCTGAGAGCTCCTGACTGGGTCTGGATCGTGGAGCCCCCCCTTCATGTACTTTGCAGGGGTGGTTTCAGTTTCGTTACACCACTGTAGACTGGGGTAGCTTTCCAAACCTACTATTGCCAATATTTGTGAGCTCTAAAAAGTAGTAATTTTGCATCCATTGAAGGAGTACTTCTATGGGTGGAAAGCGACTACGTTTTTGGTATACCAGTCACTATATATATTTAAGTAACTAATCCCAAAAATTAGCAAGTTAAAACCTTTTAATGAAATCAGGACAATGAGAAAATCTAACACAGACATAACATACTAGACTCAGAGTCTACCAAGCCAAGAATGCATTTATTTGGGGCATGTTATCTCCAAACATTCAGAGGAATGTTTTTTTTCTTTTCTTACATTGCGTCTAACCCAGAAATAACCCTTCCAGTTGCCTGTTGCTTTTTTCATTCTTTTTCAGACTCTTTAGGTCGAGCCTAGCGTAGGCGCGCATGCGCTGCTCGCTCTGCGAGACTGCTGTAGTAGAGTATGGGAGAGAAGCAGCGCCCACTCTCCTCCCATATTTTTCATTGGCTTCTGTCATTGTCTTTCGTAAATGCTGCCTTCGGATACTTTAATAGGCTTGTTAGTCCCTCCTTAGTATGGCCTTGTCATTTGTACCCTCCCATGGCGACTGGCCCTTTTACTTCGGTTGTTTTAAGGGACCTGTTATTTAGTCTGTAAGCACTATTTTCTTTTGAGTTTCTCTTACTGCAGGCCGGACATGCGCTGCTTCAGCGTAAACTGCTTGTATTTTTTAAAGCAGCACGGCCGCCCCCGTAACACGGGTACCTGCTTTCAATCACTTTAACCCATAATTATCTTGTGTCTGTTTCAACCCCCCACCCCCCCCCCCCCAAGTAAAATGGATTTAGAAATGATTAGCAAATTAAGTCATTTGAATTCCAGGTATCACATAGTCCTGTGCTAATGGGCTGAAGCTGACAACAGCACATCTGTGTTACATGTCATCTGTACTAAAGTCACCTGACGGGTTGTTTTCAAAAGCCTGTTTTATTAACAACACCACTAATACCACCACCATTACCACCACCACCACCAATACCACCACCAATACCACCACCATCAATACCACCACCTCCACCAATACCACCACCACCAATACCACCACCACCGCCAATACCACCACCAATACCACCACCATCAACACCACCAATACCACCACCAATACCACCACCAATACCACCAATACCACCACTACCACCAATACCACCACCAATACCACTACCACCACCAATACCACCACCACCAATACCACCACCACCAATGCCAACACCACCACCAATACCACCACCTCCACAAACACCAATACCACCACCAATACCACCACCACCAATACCACCACCAATACCACCACCACCAAAACCACCACCACCAATACTGCCACCAATACCACTACCACCAATACCACCACCAATACCACTACCACCAATACCACCACCAATACTACTACCAATACCACCACCAATAGTAGTAAAAATACTTTATTGCATTAATCATTTGATTACAATAATAGAGTATAGGCAAGCATAAAAATAGAATTTAAAAAATCACATAATTCCATGCGTGGTATCCTATAAAAGAAAACATACATAGATCGTGATACCTGTTTCTGCATCTATATACATATCCAATAGTAAAAACTATCTAGTTGTTTAATATTTTATAGGCATGTTCTAAAAACTGAACCATCCTTCTAATTGCACTTTCCACTGCGAGCCTAAAACAATAACGTATAGCCTCCGTAGTTGTTCTTATTTTGGCATTATTAAACATGGGGCGTAAATATGTCCTCCGTGTAGGCAACAGCCTCAGGCAAATGCATGTTAAATGTTCAAGAGTTTCCTTGCCGATTCCACAAAACCGACATACCTGTGTATCTTTAAGAGCCTGATTCCAAGTCCCTTCAAACTCCCCTATCGGAATATAAAATTGTCTGAACCTTAGGTATTTCCATTTAATATAACTGGTCAGATTCCATCCCAAGTATTCTTGAGCCTGCAACGTATATGTGTCAATTATTAAGCCCGTATGTTTATATTTCCCGGCTTGTAGAAGATTTAAATTCCACTGTGTTAACTTTAGTGTTTTACATATTAAATTTTTCCGCACATCCCTGGTCATTCGCCCCATCTCCTTTATATCAGGCAGATCATAGGAGTCTAATTCCCACATTTTACTAGATAGTTGCAGATCTCTTACTTTTTTACTCCGGAGTTCCACCATTATTAGATATTTCAATGAGCTTGAATCGGCCTTAGCACAGTCAATAATATAATTAACACAGCTGTTCTTATGCAGCATTTCCAGAGATTTTAGGCCAAATTCCAACCGTATCATACAATGTGGAGTAGCCTGTCGTAGGTGGAGTATGGTGCGTACACATTTCATAAAACATTTTTCGAGCTCAAAGATGACTTTCTTGTTCATGCCAGGAGATGCATACAATAAAAACGGAATCATTTTCATTTGTAAAGCTTTAAGTGATGGAATAATAGCATTCCCTCCGAACATTTTCATAAATCTTGCAATTGATTTTGTAATAGTTGTAGATTTTACACTTTTACTGACCATATGGTTTGACCATGATAACTTTTTGTCAAATGTTACGCCGAGGTAGTTATATTGATCCACTACCTCGATTGGATTTTCTCCTAAAGTCCACATTTTTGATTGTGTAGACTGTCCACACGTCACAATTTTTGTTTTAGACAAGTTAGCTATCAAACCATTCACTTTGTTATATATATCTAGTTGGTTCAGTTGGTGCTGTAATCCATTAGGAGTTAAGGATAAAATTACTAAATCATCGGCATATGCTAGGTATGGTATTTTTTTGTCACCTAATTTAGGTGCCACGCCCATATCTGAACTTAACACCGAATCGATATCTACAATATACAAAGAGAATAGCAGTGGAGCGAGGACACAGCCTTGCTTAAGACCGTTTTTGGTATACGTTTTTGGCGATAATGTATTATCATGAGCCAACTTCACCCTGACCCATGTATCCGAATGCAGGCCAATAATAAAAATTAGAAGGTTCGGATCAACCCCCCATGCTGTTAATTTACTCCACAGCCTTTGCCGGTTGACCTTGTCAAATGCTGTGGAATAATCCACAAAGCAGGCGTATAGTGTTATCTTCCGCAAGCTTGCCTTTTTTCCTATCAGGGCCAATGAAGCAATATTATCGAGGGTCGAACACCCTAAACGGAATCCAGTTTGGGTTATTGGTATTAATGATTTTTCCCCCGCCCATGTCCTTAATTTATTTTGGAGATGCTTCGCTAACAGTTTCCCTTCAAAATCCAGCAATGCTATTAATCTATATCTGGACGGATCATCTTTTGGGCCTCGCTTGTAAATCGGATGAACAATCGCTCCTTTCCAGGAAGATGGTATCATTCCACATTTAATTACCTGTAAAAACAACTGTTTTAACATCGCACTCCAAAATGTTATGTTGAACTTTATCAAGCTGATAGGGATACCATTGGGTCCTGCTGCCTTGGATGAGCGGGAGCTCTTTATTAATTTGACAATTTCATCTTCAGTTATTTCTGCACCATCAATACCATGACTACCAATACCACCACCACCAATCCAATACCACCACCACTAATACCAATACCACCACCACCAATACCAATACCACCACCACCAATACCAATACCACCACCAATACCACCAATACCGCCACTAATACCACCACCACCAATACCACCACAAATAGCACCACCACCACCAATACCATCATCACCACCAATACCACCACCAATACCACCACCAATACCACCTCCAATACCACCACCAATACCACCACTACCACCAATACCACCACCACCACCACCAGTACCACCACCACCAATACCACCACCACCACCAATACCACCACCACCAATACCACCACCACCAGTATCAATACCACCACCAATTCCACCACCACCACCAATACCACCACCACTACCAACACTACCAATACCACCACCACCAATACCACAACCAATACCACCACCACCAATACCACCACCAATACCACCACCACCACCATCACCAATACCACCAATAGCCCACCACCAATACCACCACCAACAATAGCACCACCACCACCAATAGCACCAATACCACCACCACCAATACCACCACCACCAATACCACCACCAATACCAATACCACCACCACCAATACCACCACCACCAACACCAGTACCACCAATACCAGTACCACCACCAGTACCTCCACCACCAATACCACCACCAATACCACCACCACCAATACCACCGCCTCCACTAATACCACCACAATACCACGATCACCAATACCAGCACCACCAATACCACCACCAATACCATCACCAATACTAATACCAACACCACCAATACCACCACCAACAATACCAATACCACCACCTCAGTGCCTCTCGCTCACTAGTAATAGCAGGGGCACTGTACGAGGCCAAAGATAGCAATGACATTACGCAATGCCACACTGCACACTCAAATCACGGAGAGGGCTGGAAATGGCCACCCCCCTCCCGCTCTTCCTCCTGAGCCGTGACAGTGTAATCACAGAGAGAAATGTGTTGGAGCACTTTGTTAGTGTTTATAGCTCGAATCATATGTAACTCTCACTTCACACATAGGGGCCGATTCCGATCTCGGCCAGTAGGGCACCGAATCGGATTCGGCTGAACCGGATCCGATTCGGAGCCCTCATTCCCGACCGATTCGTACGTGCGTCCGGGCGAGCGAGTACGATGCAAGCGCACGCGAAATCGCCGACTGACTCGTTGGCGGGTCCCAACCGCTCCGACCGACTCGCACGGACACGACTCGCACCGCGCAATGGAGACGTTCCCTGGCCGGGCAAGTACGATGTGCACCTCGAGCAGTCCGACCGACTCGCGCCGTCCGGCTCCAAAAGGCAGTCGGAGCCGGACTTTGGAGGTCCGTGTCGGACCCCCCATGTACGCGTAGCCGCGCGAGTCGCACACAGGGGGGACCCATGGGTCCCCCCTACCTGTGCATGTACGGCTTGAATCGCATCGCCGCGTACCCGCTGTAGGGGGTGCCCTTGTTTGCCTCGCACCCATTGAGTCAATGTGAGCCCGCGTACGCGTTGTACGACCGGCTCCCATTGACTTCAATGGGAGTCCGACCGAATCGAGTCCGATTGCATGCGTACGCATCGTACTCGTTCGGTCGGGCTGCTAGGGTCCGATTCGGTCTGAAATCTCTCCGGGTCCGGCTCGGTCGGAGTGATTTCCGGCCCGAATCGGAATCGGCCCCTTTGTGTCTGTGTAATTTACAACACTTACACATCTTCTTCACTGCACTATTTATCACTACTTTGAAGACGTCGCAGGCCGGTCTCTTCCTCTGATATTTACAATCTAACAAGCGGTCGAGAAGGCCCTTTATTGCAATGCAATAGGTCTAGCATTTGCGAGAGTTTAAGCTAATAGTATTGTAAATGACAATGCCTTTTATTTAGGTTTTAAAACCCAAAACATAAATAAAAGGCATTGTCATTTACAATGCCAATAGCTCAAACTCGCTGAATGCGAGACCTATTGCATTGCAAATGCTTGTCTTACCAATGGGGACACTGTAGTTTTTACATCACAAAAGATGGAGTTGCACTTCATGTGATATCTTCAGTCATATCAATTCACTGAGTGGCAGGGCCAGGGCTATGTCAGAGAAAGGCAGGGAAGATTTGCGCTTCTAGAATGAATTACTTGTGATAACGATGGGTTTACACAGCAACAGTATTTTATTCTTTTCGAAAACATATATTGGCAAATGTAGAATTAGCTATTTTATTCGGAACGGTATGTTATTGAAGGCCCTGGATACCATTTGTCCCTGATAAATGAATTGTGTTTAGATGTGCGTCACCCGAATTGTATGCACCAGAAGAAATTAAACAGAAGACGCTACTAATAAACACGTGACTTTTTTGTACCACGAAACGTGCTGTCACATTAACTGTTCAACCTCTGCCCGAGTCCAAAAAAACGTTCTGAACACAAAATGCACATGTACACCTCCCTACATGGATAACTCCGCTTGCTGGCCATTTACGGCGAGTGAACTAAGGTCCGAGTGTAACTCGTTAACAATCAAGTCAAGCTTGTTTTAAAGAGATTTACATATTGGGATCAAGCCCGGCTCCAGGAACTTTTATATGGGTGGGCCAAGGGTGCATTCGGGTGAGCCACTGCAGGCCCGATTTGTCACTTATATGTCCAACCAGGCCTGCTTCTGGGCCCTCCTTTATCTCTCCTTAGTCTTACAAGGCCCAGTAAAACACACTCTTTTCCAAATCTCTTTCTAAATGTTATCACTCTTAAAAAGTGTTTTTTTCCATGTAATGTCCCTTTGATGGGAGTGGGAGTATCAGGCAAGTGACACTACTCGGGCACCCTCTGTGTGAGCCTTCAGGAGAATCCTCTTCATTACTACCTCCACCTCACCCCTGACTCTGCAGTGCACTCCCTTACAGGCTTGATTATCAACTTTTCTACCACCCCTCTCCAGTGCATCTTATCTCACAGCTGACCTTGGGCCCCAGCCCCATATCAGCCACCATCCGGTTCCACTTTCGTTATTCCCAGTAAAAAACATTAGTAAAATCACCTTCAAACTTGAAACATTGAATATAGCAGTAAATGTAATTAGCATGCACTTTAAAGTATGCTCCACAGTTGTCCTAATCACCCGACTGTTAATTAAATAAACAAAAACTGAAAGGCCATGACAGGGCCGGCTTTAGTGCTGGTGCAAAAGTCTTTTTTGGGGCCCCACCAATGACCTCTTTCTCCGTAGATACCTTTATTGTCACCCTCCACTAGTGCCCCTCATTCTCCGTAGCTCCACCCCCACCCCATGACGTCCTCCTCAGATGCCCTCACTGCCACCCTCCAACAGTGCCCTTCATCTCTCCGTAGACTCTCCCCCTCATGACCTCCTCCTCGGATTCCCTCACTGCCACCCTCCACTGGTGCCCCTCATTTCTCCATAGCCCCCCCACCCCATGACCTCCTCCTCGGATTCTCTCACTGCCACCCTCCACTAGTGCCCCTCATTCTCCGTAGCTCCCCCCACCCCATGACCTCCTCCTCGACTTCCCTCACTGCCACCCTCCACTAGTGCCTCTCATCTCTCCATAGTTCCCCCACCCCATGACCTCCTCCTCAGATTCCCTCACTGCCACCCTCCACTAGTGCCCCTCATCTCTCCGTAGTTCCCCCACCCCATGACCTCCTCCTCGGATTTCCTCACTGCCACCCTCCACTAGTGCCCCTCATCTCTCTGTAGTTCCCCCCACCCCATGACCTCCTCCTCTGCTTCCCTTAATGCCACCCTCCACTAGTGCCCCTCATCTCTCTGTAGTTCCCCCCACCCCATGACCTCCTCTTTGAATTCTCTCACTGCCACCTTCCACTAGTGCCCCTCATTCTCCGTAGCTCCACCCCCCACCCCATGACCTCCTCCTCGGATTCCCTCACTGTCACCCTCCACTAGTGACCCTTATCTCTCTGTAGTTCCCCCACCCCATGACCTCCTCCTCGGATTCCCTCACTGCCACCCTCCACCAGTGCCCCTCATCGTTCCATAGGCCCCCACCCCATGACCTCCTCCTCTGCTTCCCTCACTGCCACCAACCACTAGTGACCCTCATCTCCCTGTAATTCCCCCCCTACCCCATGACCTCTTCCTCAGCTTCCCTCACTGCCACCCTCCACTAGTGCCCCTCATTCTTCGTAGCTCCACCCCCACCCCATGACCTCCTCTTCGGATGCCCTCACTGCCACCCTCCACCATAGCCCCTCCTCCTCATGACCTCCTCCTCGGCTTCCCTCACTGTCACCCTCCACTAGTGCCCATCATCTCTCTGTAGCTCCCCCACCTCATGACCTCCTCCTCAGATTCCCTCACTGCCACCCTCCACTAGTGCCCCTCATTTCTCCATAGCCCCCCCCATGACCTCCTCCTCGGATTCCCTCACTGCCACCCTCCACTAGTGCCTTTCATCTCTCTGTAGTTCCCCCACCCCATGACCTCCTCCTCGGATTTCCTCACTGCCACCCTCCGCCAGTGCCCCTCATCGTTCCATAGCCCCTCCCCCATGACCTCCTCCTCGGATTCTCTCACTGCCACCCTCCACCATTGCCCCTCATCGCTCCATAGACCCTCCCCCATGACCTCCTCCTCTGCTTCCCTCACTGCCACCCTCCACTAGTGCCCCTCATCTCTCTGTAGTTCCCCCCACCCTATGACCTCCTCCTCTGCTTCCCTCACTGCCACCCTCCACCAGTGCCGCTCATCTCTTTTGTTCCCCCCCCATGACCTCCTCCTCGGATGCCCTCACTGCCACCCTCCACCAGTGCCCCTCATCGCACCATAGCCCCTCCTCTTCATGACCTCCTCCTCGGCTTCCCTCACTGTCACCCTCCACTAGTGCCCCTCATCCCTCTATAGTCCCCCCTACCCCATGACCTCCTCCTCGGATGCCCTCACTGACACCCCTCCACCAGTGCCCCTCATCGCTCCATAGCCCCTCCCCTCATGACCTCCTCCTCCGCTTCCCTCACTTCCACCCTCCACTAGTGCCCCTCATCTCTCCGTAGCTCCCCCCACCACATGACCTCCTCCTCAGATTCCCTCACTGCCACCCTCCACTAGTGCCCCTCATTTCTCCATGGCCCCCCCACCACATGACCTCCTCCTCGGATTCCCTCAATGCCACCCTCCACTAGTGCCCCTCATCTCTCTGTAGTTCCCCCCACCCCATGACCTCCTCCTCGGATTTCCTCACTGCCACCCTCCACCAGTGCCCCTCATCGTTCCATAGCCCCTCCCCCCATGACCTCCTCCTCGGATTCTCTCACTGCCACCCTCCACCATTGCCCCTTATCGCTCCATAGACGCTCCCACCATGACCTCCTCCTCTGTTTCCCTCACTGCCACCCTCCAACAGTGCCCCTCATCTCTCCGTTGCCCCTCTCTCGTATGCATTTCATTTGTTATATAGCGCTTCTCATATCAGAGTAGGGTGTCACAGTACTTTACATCACGCACACATTATACAGAGACAATAAATCAGTCTACGGGGAATGCCACATAAGCCAATGGTACAGTACCCTCTATACAGGACTCACACCTGTGGTATGATACAGTACCCCTCTATACAGGACTTGCACCTGTGGCATGGTACAGTACCCCTCTATACAGGACTTGCACCTGTGGCATGGTACAGTACCCCTCTATACAGGACTCACACCTGTGGCATGGTACAGTACCCTCTATACAGGACTCACACCTGTGGTATGATACAGTACCCCTCTATACAGGACTCACACCTGTGGCATGGTACAGTACCCTCTATACAGGACTCACACCTGTGGCATGGTACAGTACCCTCTATACAGGACTCACACTTGTGGCATGGTACAGTACCCTCTATACAGGACTCACACCTGTGGCATGGTACAGTACCCTCTATACAGGACTCACACCTGTGGTATGATACAGTACCCCTCTATACAGGACTTGCACCTGTGGCATGGTACAGTACCCCTCTATACAAGACTCACACCTGTGGCATGGTACAGTACCCTCTATACAGGACTCACACCCGTGGCATGGTACAGTACCCCTCTATACAGGACTTGCACCTGTGGCAAGGTACAGTACCTCTCTATACAGGACTCACATGTGGCGTGGTACAGTATCCCTCGAGACAGGACATGCACTGGTAGCATGGTACAGAACCCCTCTACACAGGACTCACACCTGTGGCGTGATACAGTACCTCTCTATACAGGACTCACACCTGTGGCATGGTACAGTACCCCTCTATGCATGACTCACACCCGTGGCATGGTACAGTACCCCTCTATGCAGGACTCACACCCGTGGCATGGTACAGTACCCCTCTATACAGGACTCGCACCTGTGGCATGCTACAGTACCCCTCTATACAGGACTCACACCTGTGGGATGGTACAGTACCCCTCTATACAGGACTCACACCTGTGGCATGGTACAGTACCCCTCTATGCAGGACTCACAACTGTGGCATGGTACAGTAGCCCTTTATGCAGGACTCACACCCGTGGCATGGTACAGTACCCCTCTATGCAGGACTCACACCCGTGGCATGGTACAGGACCCCTCTATGCATGACTCACACCCGTGGCATGGTACAGTACCCTTCTATACAGGACTTGCATCTGTGGCATGGTACAGTACCTCTCTATATAGGATTCACACCTGTGGCATGGTACAGTACCCCTCTGTACAGGACTCACACCTGTGGCATGATACAGTACCTCTCTATACAGGACTCACACCTATGGCATGGTACAGTACCTTCTATACAGGACTCACACCTGTGGCATGGTACAGTACCTCTCTATACAGGACTCTTCCTTGCAGAATGAGGAGGATGTTGCTTGTAGATATCAAAGACACGTGAAAGGGACATTTTCGTACACTACTCTGTTTGCAAAGATTCTTGTTATTGTCCACACTGTGGAGTATTGATGCACTCACTCAGGTGCGCAGTCTTCAGGGTTTTAAATCGTGGAACCTTATTGGAATATTCTTGTTGGGAGATGTATGGAGGGAGGGCAACATGCTCATTTGGGCGGACTTACAGGCCCAATACGAACTAGCACCCACCGAGGTTTTCAGATACCTCCAGCTCCAACATGTCCTCAAGATGCCCATTTCTAGTGAGACTTTCATCTCGGACTCTTCACCCTTAGAAGATGGAGTCCTAACTAAACCACTACCCAAAAAATTGATCTCCCTGATTTACAAAAAACTAATGAATAATTCGCCCAAGACTCTCACAGTACCTCGGAATAAATGGGAGGGAGATATTGGAGACTGTGATGATGGGGAGTGGGAAGAGGAGTTGGGAACTTTTCATGCAGTAGCCATCCATGCAGGGTTTCGATTGATCTGCCTACGTATACTGCATCGCTCTTACTTTTCACGCACGGCACTCCAAGCCATGGGCCGCGCTCCAACAGGTATTTGTCTCCGGGGCTGTGGAAATAGAGGCACCTTCTTCCACATTATATGGTCATGCCTGATAATCCAGACCTTTTGGACAGACTTACAGAGAATCATGGGGAAGGTTATGAGCCCCCCCCCCCCACCGAAACAGCGAGAAGATGTATTTTACATGTTTGTGGAGAAGACCCACCACCAAAATATGCCAAGATATGGCTGTCATTAGGCCTTATAGTAGCCAAACGAAATATTGCACAGCTTTGGGGGAGCACCTGGGACCCCAACAATAGGGGAGTGGGACATGGATTAGTGAATGACAAATGAGAAATCGATATATCAGAGGAGAGGTTGCCCGCACAAGTGGGAAAAGTTTTGGGTGGGATGGCGCTCTTATAGATGTTGGGATATGGGACCCACCCTAATACATGCAGATCGAGAGCAGGGTCCCCCTAAAATCCCAGAGTCAAGGCCATAAAGTGTGGATCCACACTGCAACTCAAATAGCCATCCTATTCCACCTGGGTTACCCTGATGTGATTTCCTTTTCTTCCTAAAGTGGCATACACAATTGTAATACGATTTCTCCTTGCTGCTTGATGTTTATGTTTATTTCATGGTTCTTTTTTGAAAAACAATAAAAAGATTTCATAAAAAAAATATTCTTTTTAATGTGAACCACACAGAGTAGTCACTGGTTTTCAAATATTTCCCTTGCACTTGTCTTCGATGTCTATAAGTGAGATCCTCCTCCTTATGCATAAAGGTATATACTCTTTGCTTCACCCCAGAAGAAGCATCCAGTCTACTATTAACTGCAGACAAGAGCATGGTGAAATAGGAGAGAAAGTGCGAAGAGAGTGCAAACGTGCTTCCAGATGCCAGAACCAGTCAATACTACACACGGGGCCCGATTCACAGAACTAACTTAAGACAAAATCCGAAACTTACTACCATTTTGGTATTCACAGAAGTTAGAACTTTACTACTCCTAAACTGAGAAAAATCCTAACTTTAAGACTTTCGGTATTCACAGAAGGCATTTAGGAGTCCTAAAGTTAGGACTCCTAACTTCTGTGAATACCGAAATGAGTAAGTGCCTTCTGTGAATACCAAAATGGTAGTAAGTTTAGTATTTTGTCTTAAGTTAGTTCTGTGAATCGGGCCCACGGTTCTTAACTACCAGTGCTCTGACAAACAGCATAGTCATGTCAAATCTGCTGAAAAATATAGGGCATTGAAAAATGTAGGCTTCCATTAAAAATGTAGTGAAAATGTTAGCAACTGTTCTGTAATTTTTGCAAACATCTGCCCTATAATTTAGATGTAATTTAGTTTTCAGTATTGGGCACCACCATCATTACAGACATTCATAGGGAAGCCAATAGGATTCAGAAAATTAGGGAAAATCTACTGGTAATCACTTATAAATGCACACAATGAAGTACTAAATGTTTAATAGCAGGTTGTTAATACAGTAATGGACTGGAACCTCAGACGACTATGTTTCATCGGAATGTACATCATAATTTGGTTAGAAATAGGAGCTTACTAGTTTTCTTTCTGCAGAACATTTCAAAGGGTTTGCTGCTGATAGTCATTGCTGCAGTCAGATCTTAAAAATTAAAAGAAATGGGAAGATCGTGAACCAGCCATGAAATGGACCCTGGTTAGATAGGGCCAATTATCGAGACGAGAACCAATGAGAAATTATGCCAGGTGAGCACTGATTGGAAGTTTTGAACAGGACACGACCATACGTATAATGAGAAACAAACATACAATGAGAAAATTTGAGTGCCCATGTGTTCAGGGACTGAATGTGCTCAGAGAGCGCATTGGGAGAAATCCAATTTAGCAACACCTCACCCCATTTTTCCGTGGAAAAATACCTACCACTGACCTACGTGCACAAATGTCTGTACACTTATGAAAGGCAAAAGGACAAATGCTGATCTATGTGACCTTTCTTGTTTATAATACATGTTTTAAAACCAAAATATTTCTATATACATCTGAAGCAGCTAACAGAACTGCAATGATGTTCAAGAATGATTTTTTTAATTTTATTTTGGAACCAAATAAAAACCTTCAATTAAATAATATACTTTACACAATATTACATAGATCTTTCTGTTTGCTTAGCCAGTATGATCATTTTGTACAGGCATTTTTCACTGAAGTGCACATGTATCATTGAAATGTTAGTTTTCTGTCTAATATTTTAGCAAATTAATCTATCAGCTGGAAAAAATCTATATCTGGTGTGATGTAATTTTCAATACAAAGTAATGCCGACATCTCTCTGCTCATCTTTGAGCGCAAAAAGGTTTTAATTACCTTCAACCTGGAGAAGCTTCTTTCTCCACTGGCAGTAGAGCCTGGTATAGTCAGAAGTAATCATAAAGCAACCCAGGCATTGGAGATAGTATCTTGCCTATTGCAGCAATAAATGAACTGAAGTACATCATTTGGTTTCTCAATGTTTTCTGGAAGGAAGCTGATCTCTGAGGCCCACTGCACCAATATCCGCATATCTGGCTGAGGTTAGTGCCACCTCTAAATTACTTCATCACCCAAAAAGAAGTGCATCATCATGAAGTTCTTATATGTTACTCTAGTAACTCCATATTGAGTCATGTTCCTACATTACATTGAGCTGTGCTTGGGCAGACGTTATTGCTGTAGCTACTAAAACATTGAAAAATTGCACCCTAAACTTATCTTTAGGTTCTTGGAGTGCATCATCCCAATGCTCATAATCAAATTAGGTTTTCTCACATCTCCTCCTTGCACAGTCTTTGAATAGATATTAGACTTCAAGCTCAGCAGACATAGCTTTTGCTGCTACAAGAGAGTCATTGAATCCCTTTTCTTCGTATTTAGTACATATTTGTTACATGATTCATAAAGACAGACAGCATCAGGAAGGTCCAAGGACTTGAACTGCACAGACCAGCTTACTAAATTCACTCTGAACAGTAGCTCATACCACATACCACATAACCAAAGCAATGAGAAATTCATAATTTTCGAGTTGATCAACTACAGTGCCTGCTTCATTTTTGGTTGTTCTTTAGCAACTATACTTTTGTTTTTTGTACTACAAGCAGTGAATGTAAAGTAAGACGTATGACAATGTGCTGCTCACATAAGGCAGAAAATACCATATTAGGAACAATATCACCCACAGCCTTTGTACACAACAAATGTTTACATAAACTGTGCTTTGTCAAATAACTCTGTAAATGTGGTTCACCCTTAATAAAGCATGTTCTTTGGTTAATCCAGTGGAGGAATCTGGTACAAGTACACACATTCATCCCATTATAAAATCAGGTCCACACGTACCAGACAGCAAAGAAACTGGACTAGGTCAACTACTAACACATGCATGTGGGATACACGGGAACTCCGATAATGTCCTGTGCCAACAGTAAGGCTCATGGAATTACAAGCTAACTGCTGACATTTGCTGTGATATACAGACCACAAATCCAATTCTGTCTGCCTTCCTTTCGAGGCTGACAAAATGACTACAATTAAATTGGGTATTATTAACCCCTGATATTTATAGTGATTAAGACACTGTGAAAACTGTGGTATTAAACCCCATGTGAAGGAAGGTATTGTTATAATATTCACCTTATTATTTGGCCTTGACTAGAAACTGTGACAATGACTTTGGTTCTACACCAAACTATGCTTATAAAATTCTTTTTTTCTCTATTTTCAGATCTTTATTTAGGCTGTAAGCCTTAAAACAGCAATAAAACATAATATAAAACATTAAAAAAAAAAGCATACACCATAAAAACAATTAACTTGCTTAAATCAAACAGGCATCATAAAATATTTGATAAAATCGAGTCAGCCAAAACATTTAGTAAGCTCCATAAAAGAGTCACAAAGGTGAGCATAGCAGTCTTAGTCCATAAGTTCTCATAGTACTGGCGCACAGGGGAAAACAATGTTTATAACGGCACCCTATGCTTTAAAAATGTACAGGTACAGTCATGAGCTACAACGTCTCAAAGTGCTAGTGCATGAGGAGATACAAAGACACTGGGAGCACCCTGTGCTATTGTGATATCAGGACCTGCATTAAGCTTGAACATCATACACCTAGTCCTCTCCATCATCAGAAGGTAGTGGGCCACAGCAAAAACAATGCTTTGACTTGTGTCGTATCTTAAAATACGAACACCTGAACATATTTTTGACCCCTAAATTTTGGCATACTGGCAGTATCTACTTTTTCCTCCCCTTCAAATAGGGGCAAAAGAACAGTGCATGCTCCTTCGTTTCCTTGCTGGCACTCCTGGAGGGGCATGCCCACCTGTCCTGTTCATGTGGCCGACCCCAACCTGAGGTGAAGTAGAACAAGGGAAGGGTGCCATAACAAAACTGGAGGTATTGTTTTCTAGCTGCCGCAGGTTCAATCTCGTCAAGGAACCGCTCCAACTTAAACTCATCCTTCACCAAGAGGACAGCGTTGGTTAGGGGGCCAAGGGAGGGTTGGGACTACATTAGGTTTATTGTGTATTGGCCATAATTGGCTTTGATGGCACTCTTGCTAATAGATCCAGCTGTCATCGGGTCTTTCCATAAAATCCCATTACCTGACTTTCTCAGCGTGTCTCTGATGTATCTGATCTATGGGATTTTGTCAGAACCTGGTAGACCCAAGATTTCTTCCAACCCCTGCCGGTATGATATAAGCTCGGGAGTGGACTAAAGCCTCCTCCTATAGAGGATTGGTCTTATCCCTTTTGCTTCTAAGATTGACTGAATACCAATATCTAGCCTGAGTGGCAGCAATGCAGTGCTGACAGGGAGGCACAGCAGTCAATTTTCCACTAAAGTAAGAGCCGCTGCATCTTTGTGGCCCCAGAGCTCCACTCCATAAAATTCAATAGTGGTAAGGTTACAGATGATGCAATGGGGCCACCACTTCTACAGGCCGGGTTTTTATTTAACAATTAAGTGCATTCTGGGAGTTATAGAATTTTCAACTAATTCAATTTGGCTATGAAATGTATGGGCACTGACTACATTAGCAAGATTTTCAAAAACATGTCAGACAACTAACAGGATGGCAGATAACTTTTCTGTCCTTACCAATGCAAATGAAGTGCGGCTGAGTATTGGTTGGCTCTTGGAAGATGGATGGGTGGTCAAGATGTAGTCATGGGGAAAAAAACAATTAATTTGTCCCCTTTTGATGCACTAGTTGATATAGGAGAGAAAGGCATATCTCAATGTATGCTCACTATTAGATGATTGCTACTTTGCTGTGCTTTTTTGGTGGTGTTCACAAATAGTATTCTAAACTATGCACAGGTTTAGGGAAGAGGAGCTCACAGGTATGAATTGTTGGATGAAATCTCTACAGGTGTAAAAAAAAAATATATATGGACTCAGTTTACAATTTACCCAGTTAAAAATAACATTTATATTAAATAGAAAGAAATAGAAACTACAAGATTTTGACTGGGAGAAATCCTGCCTTTCAAAATAACTGCCCATACAGGGACAACTAACATAAAAGCGTACTAAACTTTATTGCAAGAACGCATGCATTGGTGCATCTCTGTAGGATGTGGTTTGGCATTTGATAGCTGTAACATGCTGAAGTAATTGTCTGAAATAAATTTCCATAGGTGCACAAAAACTCGAGCACCATGTTCATAATTTTGCCAGAAAAACGTAACACATGTGTTATTTAGAAAGGAATTAAATCTAGTCTCAAGGGATGCTTAAAGTTGAAAGTCCCATAAAAAGTCTGTGATGCAATCCAGTTTTTGAGAACGTGTTATAGGTGGGAAAAACTTCTTACCAGTGCTTTAAGCGGGGGAAAAATGTGGGGGTTTCTCTAAAAGCGTTGTGCCAAAGAAGCACCTTTTCAAAAGGTGCTACCTATGTAATTAGAGGCGTGGCCTAAAACAGTTGCCTTGATTCCTTTGCTTGACACAGGATGCCCTCTGACCATTATTTGGACGCCTCTCTGAATTCTGTTATTACACTTAGACATAGCACAGAATATATGCCTAAAACAGGTGCAAGAATTGTTAGTTTTGCCAATGCTTGTTAGCCGTATCAGATAAATACCAAAAATAAGAATGCTGCAAATAATTAGAATTGAAAATGTTTCAATTTTGAAAACGTGAGACGGACTTAATGATTACTAATGTCTGGAAAGTGTAGTGGTCTTTGGAGTATCTTTATCACCTCTGTTCCCCTCCCATCACTTTTTGCAACCTCTCCCTAGGCTAGACACACATACTTACTTTTTTTTCTCTGCACATCATTCTATAATCCACCAGGTGCGTTTTCCACTTGTCATCTGCTTTTCTTCTTCTCTACCGTTTCACTCTTTCCTCATGCATGTACTTCATTGCGCTCCTCCCTTTGACCATTCCCTATCTCTCGCACAACGACAAACTCTCTCTCCATCTGTAAACTTGCTATTCTCTTTTCTATTGGAGTTGCCAACATTTCAACACTGTGTATACCTCCTCCAAACAGTTTCACATAAACGGTTGTTACACTTGGCATATAGGGTACCTAAATTATGCAATGGAATGGTTTTTTCCACATAATTATAAATTTGCCACATAATTATAAATTTGCCACATTTTTATAAATTTGCCACATTTGCGACAAAATGCGGCAAAATTTGCAGTTTTTACAAAGATATTTTATTTCTAGTTCAGTTGGATCAGGTGTTACTAAAAACGTGATGACAGGTGCTCCCGCATAGTGGAAGGCCCTTTGCAAAGATTGAATGGTAATCTTTCCGTTGTTTATTGCTGTATTTGAATATTAAACTGGTACTAATGGCGGGAAATCTTTGCCCAGCCAGTGTTACATGAGAGAAAAGGGCAAAATAATTTAGCCATTATATAGTGCCTCATTGTACTACATATTTGTCTTTTCTTGATGCATAATTTAGTCAACCCTGGGGGGCGTGGTTTGGCGCGCGGCAAGATGGCAGCACAGTAGTGCAGCTCTGCCGGCCGCCGCGGTAATCCTGTAAATATCCTGAAAGGCTGAGACCCGCCGGGGGTCTAACACGACTGTAGAGTGCACCGGAGCGGAGGGCTACCCTCCGGTACGACACTGAAGGCGGGGGACCGCCCCTGAGCAGAGAAACGCACATCGCAGCGGCCGCGGACATGAAATAAGACGGCAGACGGGCGGCGCTGACCGGGGCCGGGTTCCCAACGCTACACCTACAATCCCGCCGCGGAGGCGGCGCAGCGATCATTGGGCGGCGGCGGCTACGATACCTGGCAGACGGTGAAGCCCTGTCCCTGAACTGGCGCGGACGGAGTGCTGCAACTGCTTGGTGCCCTGCACGCCGCGAACCTGCGGGGCGGCGGGTGAGTGATACGCAAGCGCCCGGCTCCGCTCTGTGATGGAGGCCCCAGCGCGCAAGATGGCTGCCGGCTCCCAGTGAGGCGGAGACTCAAGGTTTGGAGCGTGGCTCGGGGAGACTGCACTGTCGCCGCCACACCGGGCGTCTATTGACTCGGGCCATTGGCGCCTCACCCCATTCGCCTGCCCCGGTGGGCTACAATTGACTGAGACTGAGGGGCTGGTGCACTGGAGGTGGAGATGTAAATCCTGAATGACGCAGTGAGTGAAGAGTGGAAATTAAGGCAGAGCCTTGCGATCCGGAGCGGCCGGCGAGCGTGTTGAGGCCTGGATGGCGGCAGACTTGTGGCCCTAGAGCGCGCTGGCAGATGTGGGACTCCTGGGGCTGGAGACTGTGATCACGGCCCGGCTGCTGAAATATCTGCAGGCTGGGGCTACTGCCCGCTTCGGTGACGGAGCGTGAGTGTGGGCGGTAGGCCTCAATTGTTGAAGCTCAAGACAGCGGGATACTGTTGTGTGGTGGGGCTGCCCGCGTCGGTGGGAGTCCGGGTGGCGGCGGCAACCCTTGTGCGCTGGCTGCTGTGCATCCTATACCCGCAGTAAATATGGGGAAGCCGGATAAAAACCAGCCAAGGCTAAACTTTGAGCTACGTAAGGGTGGCAGATCCACACAAAGCGCGGCATCGGACTCAGAGCTAGAATCGACAGCGCAGACATCCACAGCGCTTGAAAAGACGCTTGCGGCAATACAAGCAAGTCTGCAATCTATAGATGGCAAGATCGAGGCGCTGAACGGTCGCATGGACACTATGTCGGCCAAACTAGATAAGCAGGCAACTCGGCTGGGTGAGGCAGAGCAGAGGATATCAGACACCGAAGATGGTCTGCAGCAAGTTGCAGCCAAGACCTCGGACATTGAAAAGATCCTAGCGCTCATAAAAAATAAGAATGAGGTCATCGAAGCGCGGTCACGACGCAATAACGTGCGCATTTTAGGCCTACCGGAGTCCACGAATACGGGGCGGCTGGAGGAATACGTTGAGGCTCTCTTCCGGGACATCTGCGGCCCAGAGACCCTATCCAATATGCTGGTGGTGGAGCGAGCGCACAGATCTCTTGCCCCCCGGCCTCCACCGGGAGCCCCTCCCAGGCCTATCATTGCACGCCTGCTCAACTTTAGAGACCGTGACACGGTGCTACGTGTGGCCCGTCAGAAGGGCACCATACAACATCAAGGAAACACCCTTTCTTTTTACCCGGATTTTACAGTCTTGGTCCAGACTGCGAGGAAGGAATTCCAAGGGGTCAAAAAAATATTGCAACAAGAACAAGTACCCTATGCCATGCTGTATCCCGCTCGCCTTCGGATAGGGGTGGACAAGGCGGCAAAAATCTTCAATAATCCAAAACAGGCCCTGGATTACGCTCAATCGCAGCGGCGCAAAAAACAGACAGCTGAACACACATCTGACATTGATGACTGACTACATGAGTCTCTGCTTTCTTCCCGCTCTGGGATGATGGGGCGGGTAAGATCTGCCAGAAGTGGATCTGGCTGTAAAGTAGGGGATCTGTTGCGATACTGATGATGTGTCCCGGCTGCCCATGCTCCCTGACTGCAGGATGCTGTTTGCCCTGTTTAAATATCTCTCCTGATGGGTTTGCTCTGCATTGGATTAGACATTCATGTTTGGGTTGTGGCGGCCTAGCTACGGGGTTCTCTGGGCCGCAGAGAGTCGCAGAATACTGTTAAATATTAAGATGGGGCGGACGCTTAGAGTCTGCGGAGGCGACCTCCCTTACATATGATTTTAAGTGGGTGGGCCGGGCTGAACCATGGATCCGGCAAGCGTTAAGAAGGTGTTGATGGCTGTACCGCTCTGGGTGCACTCTTTTTTTTGTAATATCCAAATGTAATAAATGGACTAGAGGTGGGTCAGGGGCTTTACCCCACACATCTGAGGGCGGCCTCCTCCCTACTACACCGGGGAGAAGTAGGCGCCATTACGTTCCCCCCTATGGGAGTACCCCATCAAGTTTCGAGGGGGCAGTCCTCCGTGTTTTTGTTGGAGCCCTTTCTGGGAAATGGGTATGGCTTTGGCATGATTGGGTTGCTGAAGTGGGAGGGGGGAGGGGAGTTAGTTTTGCTAAGTTGCAATCAGTTTTATGTGATTATGTCGGTACCTCTTTGATGCAAGAAACTCTCTTATTAATGTGTCTACTAAATGGGCGATTTCACACTCTGCTAGAATATACACCGCCAGGCACCTATGGGTGAACAATATAGATGTTTGACATGGAATGTCCGTGGGTTAAATAACCCCAAAAGATCCGGCAAGTGTTTGGGTACTTGGACAGACACGGCATACAAGTGGCTCTCCTGCAAGAGACGCACCTTACCAGGGAGACAGAAACCAGAATTGCACGAAAATGGGCAGGGTTCAGATTGGCGTCCTCCTATTCCTCTTACGCCAGAGGTGTCCTTATACTGGTCAAGAGGGGCGTCCCGTTTCTTCCAATTAACACTCACATAGACACAGAAGGACGATGTGCCATGGTACACGGGAAACTTGGAAACACACTGGTTACGTTTGTAAATATGTATGGGCCTATTGCTGACGAACCAGAGGCATTTCAACGCATGGTAGGAATACTTAGAGACTGGCCAGAGGCAGTCACAATGTGGGGTGGAGACCTCAATACACATCTAGACCCTGAGCTGGACAGATCAAGCCCACAGGGTGCCCGGTCACCGAAGGTTGCCCGCTGTGTAAACGAAGCTATAATAGAATTTGGGTTGGTAGACATGTGGAGATTGCAAAATAGCTCAGTGAAGGAGGGCACACATGCCACACCTGCACACAATAGTTGGTCCAGATTGGACTACTGGCTTATTAGTGCTGAGATAACTGGGTGGAACACAGAGGTTGTCACGCTACCCCGCACACTATCTGACCATAATCCAGTACAGCTAATCTACACTCTCCCAGATACACTGCGCCGCCCATTCACATGGCGTTTCAGATCTGAGGCGCTGCTCGACCCCATTTACACTGACACTATAAGAAAGGCCATAGAGCAATATTTTGAACTCAATGTCGGCACAGTTGATAGCACAGCAACACTATGGGAGGCATTCAAGGTCACGATCCGGGGTGTCTGCATGAGTACCACGGCCGGCATATTAAAGGACCTTAGACACCAGCTAGCAAAACTAGAAACTACGCTTGCTGGTCTGGAAGCGGCATATAATACGCAACCGGACCTAGAGACACTCAACCGTATTCACGAACTAATTCTTGAGTACGACAATCTGGCGGAGTCTGAAATGCGCTATCTCTCTCTCGAAGACATGTAGCCAGGGCATATGGTGAGGGCGGGAGACCAGGCAGAAACCTTGCTACAAAACTCAAGACACGTATCGAGCAGACGCGCATTGATAAAATAATCGACGCTAGGGGTGTAGAGCACTATGCAACACTGGAGCAGGTGGAGCAGTTCCGAGCCTTCTATGCTGTGATGTATCAATCGGGCGGGACCACAACCGAAGCCAATGTGGCGGAATATTTAGCAGATGTTGCATGAGCATGGCTAACAGACGGCCATAGAGAATATTTATCCAAACCGATTGGAATATCCGATATTAAAGCGGCCATACGCGACCTTCCCAGTGGAAAAGCACCAGGGCCGGACGGCCTAACGGCTGAGTTTTATAAGGAATTCGCGGATCTTTTAGCACCACACTTGTTAGCTGTCTACGCGGAGGCTCACGAAGTGGGCATCTTACCACCCTCCCTACGGCAGGCACTAATCATAACGCTACTCAAAAAAGACAAATCTGCTGACCGATGCGACTCATATCGACCGCTGTCACTGATTAATTTAGATGCCAAAGTACTGGCAAAAATACTGGCGATGAGATTGCAACCCCTGATGCCTTTGCTGGTTCTCCCGGACCAATCCGGTTTTATACCGGAGAGATCCACATCCCACAATCTTAGAACTATATTTGCAATGATGCACATTCTTGATCCAAGCTTACATGCTGCAGCAGTTATGCTTGACGCGGCGAAAGCCTTCGACTCTATAGAATGGAGCTATATGTTTGTCATCCTACAGAGAATGGGATTCCCTCCGATGTACCTGGGCTGGGTGCGGCTGCTTTACAATGACCCGTCAGCACGGGTGAGGGTGGAGGGACTGACGTCAGAGCCATTCTCGATAAGACGTGGCACCAGACAAGGGTGCCCATTATCCCCCTTACTGTTCGCGCTAGCGCTTGAGCCCCTGGCGTGTGTGATACGCCAAAGACATCGGGAGACAGCCCTTAATTTTCTACATCGCCCGGTAAGCATATCCCTATATGCGGACGACATGGTCCTATTTGTTCGTGAGCCGGATTGTAACTTAGCGCCTCTACTGAGAGAATACACTGGATTTGGTCTATTTTCAGGACTAACTATTAACAGGGACAAATCTGTCATAATACCTCTGACAGCCATTACTTCCCCTCCACCGAGAGACTACCCATTGGTGTGGACTTCAGATCCAGTTAAATACCTGGGAGTCTGGATACATCGAGATCCGGCGGTGGTTCGGCAAGAAAACTATGGGCGTGCTAGTGCCATCCTCGATCAGCAAATCGATCGATGGACTACTTTACCACTCTCCCTATCTGATCGCATAGCCATTGCAAAGATGGTGATCCTCCCGAGATTTTTATATCTTTTTTCCAATATCCCCATCACTATGCCACTGCACTTTTTAAAACCTTGCGTACGGCTTTGCTCCGATTGATCTGGGGAGGCAAACAGGCACGAGTGGGCTGGGCTACCCTGACACTTGACTACGCCAAGGGTGGATTTGGTGCTCCGGATCTGTACGCGTACTACCTGAGTGCTCAGGCGCAGTATGCATTTTACTGGTTCAACCCACATGCCTATACGCTGCATGTTGCCGTGGAGGATGGTGACGCTAGTCCGACTCCCCTGTCGGGTATCATTACTCACACATCTAGAAACACCCCGAAAGATGAAATTAATCCCATAGATACCACAATTACAGCATGGCAAGATATTGGCAGGCTCACCTCCAAATTACCCATATACGCCCCGGCATTGCCCATTGCACACCATGCGGCCATCTCAGTACTGCAGGAGAAAGGCCCGTTGAAGGCACTCAGAGAAGCTGGACTAAATACAATGCAAGATCTATACCCAAACGGGAAACTCCTCAAGAAGGAGGACCTACAATACATTACTAACCCCACACCCCTCTTTACATTCACGATACACAGGCTTAGGCATGCCATAAAGTCACATTATTCGAAATACTCGGGCGAACCATCCACTTTACAATCTCTGCAGGTCTTGTTGACTACACCTACACGGAAAAAGCTGGTTACAAAGCTCTACAGAGCAATACGAGCCGACATCCCTAGGGCCCCAGACAGGAGTCTAGCCCGGTGGAATGATAGGCTTTCCACCCCCTAACAATATCAGAATGGGAAAGTGTATGTAATCTAACCAGTCAACTCACACCCAATGGCAACCTTCGTATCATACACTTCAAGTACATACACCAATTGTATTACACGCCGTCCAAGATATACAAATATGGCCTACGGGACTCTAGTCGTTGCACGCGTTGCCGCCACTTGGAGGCGGACTTTTGGCATTTGGCGTGGGAGTGTGCACGTGTTGCAGATTTCTGGGTGCGAGTCGTACGGCATATACGCCAGATGACTGGGATAGATTTACAGGGAACGCCGGAGGAATGCTTGCTGGGTTTGCTGCCACAAGTGAAGGGCACCATGGGTAAATTTGTAAGAGTATCACTGCTGATGGCCAAAAGGCGGGTGGCCATGACATGGGGAGGCAAACATGCACCGCGGGACACTCACTGGCTCAAAGACCTAGTATATTGTAAAGAAAAACTGGAGTTATACGCAGAGGAACTGCCGACGACATCGAAACCCAGGGACATTTGGGAGCCACTGCGCCAATTCCTTCACCAACGGGACATAATAGATTCACCTACACAAGAGGCTTAGGGGTATTGAAAGGCAGAGTGGACACAGAAGATTTTAGAGAAATGAGAAACTTGAAATATATAAACTATAATCGCAATGTACCGATGAGTCACGAGTTGTGACAGTTGTTTGTAATGTTGCGTAGTAACGCATGACACCTATGTTGGTGAAATTTATTTTTGAAATGCAATAAACAAATTTAAAAAAAATAATAATAATTTAGTCAACCCTGGCACATAAGTTCATTGTTATCTCCCACATAAATCCAAGGGACTTGCCCGTAGGAGACCATCGCTCTCTGCTGAGAGGCCAAGTACTGGATATGCATTTAGTGTGAATTCCATTCTCACCCACTGACATGCCCTGTGTGAAACTCACTCTCGTGTAGTCTCCACTCCAGTGCTCCCAATTGTACCCAGTAACCACACACAATGACCGCACCCAGACGAATCACTGACATAATATCGATACACATATTATCGAAGTACATTTTTATCGACACACAAATATCGATAACACTAATATCGATCCTCAATACTTAATTAAAAAAATACATTGATATCGACCCATAAATATCGTACATCCAAATTATTGATAACAGTGTTATCGAACACATTAATATCGTTTCAAATATTATCGACAATGCATCAAAAATATACATGTCCAAAATATCGAACACATAAATATGGACAGCAATATTATCATTTTCTTTCAAATATCGACAATTTTAAAACATATATAATAAACAAATGCAAGCACCAAAAATATTTTTAAATAAATAAACATACACTGCAGATAAAATAAAACCATATATAATACATTTCTAAAGTAGAAAAAATATTTATAGAAATAACCTAATAAATTCACCACTAATACCATTTTATAATATATTTTTTAATTATAAACTCATATATTTTAACATTACATTTATCCTTATACACAATTAAATCACTAAACATGTGCAAATAAAAAAAAAATTATAACTGACTCTTAATTAGCGTTTTCCATATATGGAAACCAACTACCAAAACATTTAAAACAATAAACATTAACCAATGAAAAACACACATTGCTAAAAAAAACAATCAGAACTAAGAAACAATTAATTAAACACTATATAAACAAGGAAAACGTATTCTTATTTTACACTTCAAATCAAAACGGATCAACAAGCCGAAACTCTGCCAGATTTCTACCACAAGGAAGAACATCAAAGAAAAATCTATCACATACTGCTCAAAGTAAGTCAATTACTATTTTTTTAAAAACTTTTAATTCTAAAATGCACAAACTACAGTTTATCATACTCAAATAATTTATATATATCTCGTTCAATTTTATGTCTCCCCAACAGTTAATTTTCAAAGCATCCAGAAAATAACTGCACTGCTTCTAAAGTCATCGAACTAATAAAGTAAGTATTTATCTAAATGCTTATAAAAAAATGTAAAACAGCCAAAAAAAAACAAATCCATCCCAAACACCCATCCCACCCTATATACATATTTAACAAAATTACTAAAATTATGTTTTATTCTCCCAACAGAAATATCAACAACTTAACAGATTTCAACAAACAAAGAACATCTCCACCAAAACAGTGAATTAAAATCAACATTGTAAGTATATTAATAACAGTGCATTTTTCTTAATACAAAATCATTTGCAATGTTCTTAAAATTAATTTTTATGTAATTTTTTATATAATTTAATTCATCACAATGACAGAAGGGGCCCAATTTATCACATCCCAAAAAGGAAATTGTTTGTTATGCTACATGGGGTATGTTTATACCCAGGAAAAGCAAAGTGGACTTAAAGTTAATTGGAAGTGTAGCAAGTACTATTCCAATAAATGTTATGGTCGAGCAACAACCAGGGAAACAACTGTTTTGTATACTAGGGAGCATAATCACCCTCCAAATGTCACTGAGATAGAAGTAAGAAATGCCCTTGATGACATTAGAGAAGCTAGCACTAGCTCACAAAAACCTACAACTCAAATCCTTAAAGAAATGCTGCCTAGAGTACCCAAACATACTACAGGGCAAATGCCCACTATTGCCTCATTAAAAAGAACTATAGCTCACACCAAAAAAGCTACAACAACTACTACACCTATTCCAAAAACATTTGAAGAGGTGGTAATTCCCCCAGAACTAGCTATTACTCACAATGAAGAGCCCTTTGTCTTTTACGAGAACAAAAGCAATGACAAAAGAATAATCATGTTTGCTACTGCAAACAATTTAATAAAGCTACAGCAATCAGAAACATGGATGATGGATGGGACATTTAAAATCTGTCCCAAACCATTCTACCAACTATACACTATACATGCCCTATATCAGAACACCAACATCCCCTTTATCTACGCCTTGCTACCCAATAAACAAAACTCCACATATATGGAAGTACTAACTAAAATAAAAGAAGAAACAAATAATTATTTTACACAGAAAATAATTATAGATTTTGAACAAGCTATGATAACTGCTATTCTAAAATGCTACCCACACACATCCATTCAAGGATGTTATTATCATTTCAACCAGTGTCTATGGAGACACTTACAAAAATCAACACTAAGGGGCCGATTCCGATCCCAGTTGGAAACCGTACCGACTGACACGGACCGGGACTGGAGTCCGACCGACACGTACACTCGCCGTACGACCGGCCGAGTACGATGCAATTCTAGTGAATCACAAACGACTCGCACGGAGCACAATCCGCATGACCGAAACGTACGGAAAATCGTGATTCGCCCGTAAACTGACCGGGAACCATTCCGAACGACACGGACGGGGAATGGGTCCGACCGACACGTACACGCGCTGTACGTCCGGCCCAGTATGATGCAATGCGTGTAAAATACTAACGACTCGCACGGAGCACAATCCGCAAGACCGAAACGTACGGGACATACTGACTACCACGTAAAAGAGCCCGTCGCGACCGACGCGTACGCTGCAACATAGCATAATGTGAGTGTGACAGACTCGGATTAGCCCACAATTGCCGCTGTAAGCGTCCGTCCCGCACAATGGAACGTGTCCGTCATGCTCACCAAAATGACATAGAAACAAACTGAAAAAGACCAAACAAGCATTGTCAAAGTCAATAAATAAAAAAAATAAAAAATAATGGAACAAAGACACACCCACAACTCCACCTACATAAAGGGCCAAAATGCCTACCATGACCCTTTGCAAATTCCACACATATGACAACAGAGAACACCACCACCCTGCACTCAGAGACATACTCATAACTCACCCACCACACAACCTTTCACATCATTTGCACCTCTCAAAAACACACTCACAAACACCCAGACAAACTGACACCCACTCACCCTCACTTTCACCCTCACACACACATCAATCTCCCCAACCACCCATCACCATGCCCCCAAAGAAGAATCCAAAGTTCACAGATAGTGAGTTGGAAGTCTTGGTTGATGAAATCCTGCGAGTAGAGCCACATTTATTTGGCACATTGGTCCAACAGACCCCCATGTCACAGAAAACAAAGATGTGGGAGAGGATTGTCGACATGGTGAACGCACAAGCACCTTGCCTGCGCACAATGGAGGATATCAAGAACAGGCCTCCATACAGGACTCACACCTGTGGTATGATACAGTACCCCTCTATGCAGGACTCACACCCGTGGCATGGTACAGTACCCCTCTATAAAGGACTTGCACCTGTGGCAAGGTACAGTACCTCTCTATACAGGACTCGCACCTGTGGCATGGTACAGTACCCCTCTATACAGGACTCACACCTGTGGTATGATACAGTACCCCTCTATGCAGGACTCACACCCGTGGCATGGTACAGTACCCCTCTATACAGGACTTGCACCTGTGGCATGGTACAGTATCCCTCTATACAGGACTCACACCTGTAGCATGGTACAGTACCCCTCTATACAGGACTCGCACCTCTGGCATGGTACAGTACCCTCTGTACAGCACTCACAACTGTCGTATGATACAGTACCCCTCTATACAGGACTCACACCGTGGCATGGTACAGTACCCCTCTATACATGACTCACACCTGTGGCATGGTACAGTATCCCTCTATACAGGACTCACACCTGTGGCAAGGTACAGTACCTCTCTATACAGGACTCGCACCTGTGGCATGGTACAGTACCCCTATATACAGGACTCACACCTGTGGTATGATACAGTACCCCTCTATGCAGGACTCACACCTGTGGCATGGTACAGTACCCCTCTATATAGGACTTGCACCTGTGGCATGGCACAGTATCCCTCTATACAGGACTCGCACCTGTGGCATGGTACAGTACCCCTCTATACAGGACTCGCACCCGTGGCATGGTACAGTGCCCCTCTATACAGGACTTACACCTGTGGCATGGTACAGTATCACTCTATACAGGACTCGCACCTGTGGCATGGTACAGTACCCCTCTATACAGGACTCGCACCTCTGGCATGGTACAGTACCCACTGTACAGGACTCACACCTGTTGCGTGATACAGTACCTCTCTATACAGGACTCGCACCTGTGGCATGGTACAGTACCCCTCTATACAGGACTCGCACCTCTGGCATCTTACAGTACCCTCTATACAGGACTCACACCTGTGGCATGGTACAGTACCCCTCTATACAGGACTTGCACCTCTGGCATGGTACAGTACCTCTCTATACAGGACTCACACCTGTGGCATGGTACAGTACCCTCTATACAGGACTCACACCTGTGGCATGGCACAGTACCTCTCTATACAGGACTCTTCCTTGCAGAATGAGGAGGATGTTGCTCGTAGATGTCAAAGACACGTGAAAGGGACATTTCCATACACTACTCTGTTTGCCAAGATTCTTGTTATTGTCCACACTGTGGAGTATTGATGCACTCACTCAGGTGCACAGTCTTCAGGGCTTTAAATCGTGGAACCTTATTGGAATATCCTCGTTGGGAGATGTATGGAGGGAGGGCAACATGCTCACTTGGGCGGACTTACAGGCCCAATACGAACTAGCACCCACCGAGGTTTTCAGATACCTCCAGCTCCAACATGCCCTCAAGATGCCCATTTCTATTGAGACTTTCATCTCGGACTCTTCACCCTTAGAAGATGGAGTCCTAATTAAACCACTACCCAAAAAAACGATCTCCCTGATTTACAAAAAACTAATGAATAATTCGCCCAAGACTCTCAGTACTTAGGAATAAATGGGAGGGAGATATTGGAGACTGTGATGATGGGGAGTGGGAAATGGCGTTGGGAACTTTTCACGCAGTAGCCATCCGTGCAGGGTTTCGATTGATCTACCTACGTATACTGCATCGCTCTTACTTTTCACGCACGGCACTCCAAGCCATGGGCCGCGCTCCAACAGATATTTGTCTCCGGGGCTGTGGCAATAGAGGCACCTTCTTCCACATTACATGGTCATGCCCGATAATCAAGACCTTTTGGACAGACTTACAGAGAATCATGGGGAAGGTTATGAGGCCCCCCCGAAACAGCGAAAAGATGTATTTTACATGTTTGGGGAGACGACCCACCACCAAAATACGCCAAGATATGGCTGTCATTAGGCCTTAAAGTAGCCAAACGAAATATTGCACAGCTTTGGGGAGCACCTGGGACCCCAACAATAGGGGAGTGGGACATGGATTAGTGAATGACAAATGAGAAATCGATATATCAGAGGAGAGGTTGCCCGCGCAAGTGGGAAAAGGTTTGGGTGGGATGGCGCTCATATAGGTTGGGATATGGGAACCACCCCAATGCATGCAGATCGAGAGCAGGGTCCCCCTGAAATCCCAGAGTCAAGGCCATAAAGTGTCGATCCACACTGCAACTCAAACAGCCATGCTATTCCACCTGGGTTACCCTGATGTGATTTTCTTTTCTTCCTAAAGTGGCATACACAATTGTAATACGATTTCTCCTTGCTGCTTGATGTTTATGTTTATTTCATGGTTCTTTTTTGAAAAACAATAAAAAGATCTAATAAAAAAAATATTTTTTTTAATGTGAACCACACGGAGTAGTCACTGGTTTTCAAATATTTCCCTTGCACTTGTCTTCGATGTCTACAAGTGAGATCCTCCTCCTTATGCATAAAGGTATATACTCTTTGCTTCACCCCAGAAGAAGCATCCAGTCTAATAATAACTGCAGACAAGAGCATGGTGAAATATGAGAGAAAATGCGACGAGAGTGTAAACGTGCTTCCAGATGCCAGAACCAGTCAATACTACACATGGTTCTTAACTACCAGAGCTCTGACGAACAGCATAGTCATGTCAAATCTGCTGAAAAATATAGGGCATTGAAAAATGTAGGCTTCCATAGAAAATGTAGTGAAAATGTTAGCAACTGTTCTAAATTATAGGGCAGATGTTTGCAAAAATTACAGATGTAATTTAGTTTTCAGTATTGGGCACCACCATCATTACAGACATTCAATGGGAAGCCAATAGGATTCAGAAAATTAGGGAAAATCTACTGGTAATCACTTATAAATGCACACAATGAAGTACTAAATGTTTAATAGCAGGTTGTTAATACAGTAATGGACTGGAACCTCAGACGACTATGTTTCATCGGAATGTACATCATAATTTGGTTAGAAATAGGAGCTTACTAGTTTTCTTTCTGCAGAACATTTCAAAGGGTTTGCTGCTGATAGTCATTGCTGCAGTCAGATCTTAAAAATTAAAAGAAATGGGAAGATCGTGAACCAGCCATGAAATGGACCCTGGTTAGATAGGGCCAATTATCGAGACGAGAACCAATGAGAAATGATGCCGGGTGAGCACTGATTGGAAGTTTTGAACAGGACACGACCATACGTATAATGAGAAACAAACATACAATGAGAAAATTTGAGTGCCCATGTGTTCAGGGCCTGAATGTGCTCAGAGAGCGCATTGGGAGAAATCCAATTTAGCAACACCTCACCCCATTTTTCCGTGGAAAAATACCTACCACTGACCTACGTGCACAAATGTCTGTACACTTATGAAAGGCAAAAGGACAAATGCTGATCTATGTGACCTTTCTTGTTTATAATACATGTTTTAAAACCAAAATATTTCTATATACATCTGAAGCAGCTAACAGAACTGCAATGATGTTCAGGAATGATTTTTTTAATTTTATTTTGGAACCAAATAAAAACCTTCAATTAAATAATATACTTTACACAATATTACATATATCTTTCTGTTTGCTTAGCCAGTATGATAATTTTGTACAGGCATTTTTCACTGAAGTGCACATGTATCATTGAAATGTTAGTTTTCTGTCTAATATTTTAGCAAATTAATCTATCAGCTGGAAAAAATCTATATCTGGTGTGATGTAATTTTCAATACAAAGTAATGCCGACATCTCTCGGCTCATCTTTGAGCGCAAAAAGGTTTTAATTAGCTTCAACCTGGAGAAGCTTCTTTCTCCACTGGCAGTAGAGCCTTGTATAGTCAGAAGTAATCATAAAGCAACCCAGGCATTGGAGATAGTATCTTGATTATTGCAGCAATAAATGAACTGAAGTACATCATTTGGTTTCTCAATGTTTTCTGGAAGGAAGCTGATCTCTGAGGCCCACTGCACCAATATCCGCATATCTGGCTGAGGTTAGTGCCACCTCTAAATTACTTCATCACCCAAAAAGAAGTGCATCATCATGAAGTTCTTATATGTTACTCTAGTAACTCCATATTGAGTCATGTTCCTACATTACATTGAGCTGTGCTTGGGCAGACGTTATTGCTGTAGCTACTAAAACATTGAAAAATTGCACCCTAAACTTATCTTTAGGTTCTTGGAGTGCATCATCCCAATGCTCATAATCAAATTAGGTTTTCTCACATCTCCTCCTTGCACAGTCTTTGAATAGATATTAGACTTCAAGCTCAGCAGACATAGCTTTTGCTGCTACAAGAGAGTCATTGAATCCCTTTTCTTCGTATTTAGTACATATTTGTTACATGATTCATAAAGACAGACAGCATCAGGAAGGTCCAAGGACTTGAACTGCACAGACCAGCTTACTAAATTCACTCTGAACAGTAGCTCATACCACATACCACATAACCAAAGCAATGAGAAATTCATAATTTTCGAGTAGATCAACTACAGTGCCTGCTTCATTTTTGGTTGTTCTTTAGCAACTATACTTTTGTTTTTTGTACTACAAGCAGTGAATGTAAAGTAAGACGTATGACAATGTGCTGCTCACATAAGGCAGAAAATACCATATTAGGAACAATATCACCCACAGCCTTTGTACACAACAAATGTTTACATAAACTGTGCTTTGTCAAATAACTCTGTAAATGTGGTTCACCCTTAATAAAGCATGTTCTTTGGTTAATCCAGTGGAGGAATCTGGTACAAGTACACACATTCATCCCATTATAAAATCAGGTCCACACGTACCAGACAGCAAAGAAACTGGACTAGGTCAACTACTAACACATGCATGTGGGATACACGGGAACTCCGATAATGTCCTGTGCCAACAGTAAGGCTCATGGAATTACAAGCTAACTGCTGACATTTGCTGTGATATACAGACCACAAATCCAATTCTGTCTGCCTTCCTTTCGAGGCTGACAAAATGACTACAATTAAATTGGGTATTATTAACCCCTGATATTTATAGTGATTAAGACACTGTGAAAACTGTGGTATTAAACCCCATGTGAAGGAAGGTATTGTTATAATATTCACCTTATTATTTGGCCTTGACTAGAAACTGTGACAATGACTTTGTTTCTACACCAAACTATGCTTATAAAATTCATTTTTTTCTCTATTTTCAGATCTTTATTTAGGCTGTAAGCCTTAAAACAGCAATAAAACATAATATAAAACATAAAAAAAAAAAGCATACACCATAAAAACAATTAACTTGCTTAAATCAAACAGGCATCATAAAATATTTGATAAAATCGAGTCAGCCAAAACATTTAGTAAGCTCCATAAAAGAGTCACAAAGGTGAGCATAGCAGTCTTAGTCCGTAAGTTCTCATAGTACTGGCGCACAGGGGAAAACAACGTTTATAACGACACTCTATGCTTTAAAAATGTACAGGTACAGTCATGAGCTACAACGTCTCAAAGTGCTAGTGCATGAGGAGAAACAAAGACACTGGGAGCACCCTGTGCTATTGTGATATCAGGACCTGCATTAGCTTGAACATCATACACCTAGTCCTCTCCATCATCAGAAGGTAGTGGGCCACAGCAAAAACAATGCTTTGACTTGTGTCGTATCTTAAAATACGAACACCTGAACATATTTTTGACCCCTAAATTTTGGCATACTGGCAGTATCTACTTTTTCCTCCCCTTCAAATAGGGGCAAAAGAACAGTGCATGCTCCTTCGTTTCCTTGCTGGCACTCCTGGAGGGGCATGCTCACCTGTCCTGTTCATGTGGCCGACCCCAACCTGAGGTGAAGTAGAACAAGGGAAGGGTGCCATAACAAAACTGGAGGTATAGTTTTCTAGCTGCCGCAGGTTCAATCTCGTCAAGGAACCGCTCCATCTTAAACTCATCCTTCGCCAAGAGGAAAGCGTTGGTTAGGGGGCCAAGGGAGGGTTGGGACTACATTAGGTTTATTGTGTATTGGCCATAATTGGCTTTGATGGTATTCTTGCTAATAGATCCAGCTGTCATCGGGTCTTTCCATATAATCCCATTACCTGACTTTCTCAGCGTGTCTCTGATGTATCTGATCTATGGAATTATGTCAGAATCTGGTAGACCCAAGATTTCTTCCAACCCCTGCCGGTATGATATAAACTCGGGAGTGGACTAAAGCCTCCTCCTATAGAGGATTGGTCTTATCCCTTTTGCTTCTAAGATTGACTGAATACCAATATCTAGCCTGAGTGGCAGCAATGCAGTGCTGACAGGGAGGCACAGCAGTCAATGTTCCACTAAAGTAAGAGCCGCTGCATCTTTGTGGCCCCAGAGCTCCACTCCATAAAATTCAATAGTGGTAAGGTTACAGATGATGCAATGGGGCCACCACTTCTACAGGCCGGGTTTTTATTTAACAATTAAGTGCATTCTGGGAGTTCTAGAATTTTCAACTAATTCAATTTGGCTATGAAATGTATGGGCACTGACTACATTAGCAAGATTTTCAAAAACATGTCAGACAACTAACAGGATGGCAGATAACTTTTCTGTCCTTACCAATGCAAATGAAGTGCGGCTGAGTATTGGTTGGCTCTTGGAAGATGGATGGAGGGTCAAGTTGTAGTCATGGGGAAAAAAACAATTAATTTGTCCCCTTTTGATGCACTAGTTGATATAGGAGAGAAAGGCATATCTCAATGTATGCTCACTATTAGATGATTGCTATTTTGCTGTGCTTTTTTGGTGGTGTTCACAAATAGTATTCTAAACTCTGCACAGGTTTAGGGAAGAGGAGCTCACAGGTATGAATTGTTGGATGAAATCTCTACAGGTGTAAAAAAATATATATATATGGACTCAGTTTACAATTTACCCAGTTAAAAATAACATTTATATTAAATAGAAAGAAATAGAAACTGCAAGATTTTGACTAGGAGAAATCCTGCCTTTCAAAATAACTGCCCATACAGGGACAACGAACATAAAAGGGTACTAAACTTTATTGCAAGAACGCATGCATTGGTGCATCTCTGTAGGCTGTGGTTTGGCATTTGATAGCTGTAACATGCTGAAGTAATTGTCTGAAATAAATTTCCATAGGTGCACAAAAACTCGAGCACCATGTTCATAATTTTGCCAGAAAAACGTAACACGTGTTATTTAGAAAGGAACTAAATCTAGTCTCAAGGGATGCTTAAAGTTGAAAGTCCCATAAAAAGTTTGTGATGCAATCCAGTTTTTGAGAACATGTTATAGGTGGGAAAAACTTCTTACCAGTGCTTTAAGCGGGGGAAAAATGTGGGGGTTTCTCTAAAAGCGTTTTGCCAAAGAAGCACCTTTTCAAAAGGTGCTGCCTATGTAATGAGAGGCGTGGCCTAAAACAGTTGACCTAGATTCCTTTGCTTGACACAGGATGCCCTCTGACCATTATTTGGATGCCTCTCTGAATTCTGTTATTACACTTAGACATAGCACAGAATATATGCCTAAAACAGGTGCAAGAATTGTTAGTTTTGCCAATGCTTGTTAGCCGTATCAGATAAATACCAAAAACAAGAATGCTGCAAATAATTAGAATTGAAAATGTTTCAATTTTGAAAATGTGAGACGGACTTAATGATTACTAATGTCTGGAAAGTGTAGTGGTCTTTGGAGTATCTTTATCACCTCTGTTCCCCTCTCATCACTTTTTTGCAACCTCTCCCTAGGCTAGACACACATACTTACTTTTTTTTCTCTGCACATCATTCTATAATCCACCAGGTGCGTTTTCCACTTGTCATCTGCTTTTTTTCTTCGCTACCGTTTCACTCTTTCCTCATGCATGTACTTCATTGCGCTCCTCCCTTTGACCATTCCCTATCTCTCGCACAACGACAAACTCTCTCTCCATCTGTAAACATGCTATTCTCTTTTCTATTGGAGTTGCCAACATTTCAACACTGTGGGGTCGATTCCGATTCGGGCCGGAAATTTCTCCGACCGAGCCGGACCCGGAGAGATTTCCGACCGAATCGGACCCGTGCAGTCCGACCGAACGAGTACGATGCGTCCGTATGTTATCGGACTCGAGTCGGTCGGACTCCCATTGATGTCAATGGGAGCCGGTCGTACAACGCGTACGCGGGCTCCCATTGACTCAATGGGTGCGAGTCGGACAAGGGCGCCCCCTACAGCGGGTACGCGGCGAGGCGACTCGCGCCGTACACGCACAGGTAGGGGGACCCATGGGTCCCCCCTGTGTGCGACTCGCGCGGCTACGCGTACAGGGGGGTCCGACACGGACCCCCAAAGTACGGCTCCGACAGCTCTTACGAGCCGGAGTGCGCGGCTCGGTCGGACTGCTCGCGGCGCGCATCGTACTTACCCGGCCGGGAAACGTCTCCATTGTGCGGTGCGAGTCGAGTCCGAGCGAGTCGGTCGGAGCGGTTCGAGCTGGGAGCGAGTCGGTCGGAGCGGTCGGGACGCCCGGACGAGTCGGTCGGCGATTTCGCATCGTACTCGCTCGGCCGGACCCGCGTACGGTTCGGTCGGGAAACAGGGCTCCGAATCGGATCCGGTAAAGCCGAATCCGATTCGGAGCCCTACCGGCCGAGATCGGAATCGGCCCCTGAGTATACCTCCTCCAAACAGTTTCACATAAACGGTTGTTACACTTGGCATATAGGGTACCTAAATTATGCAATGGAATGGTTTTTTCCACATAATTATAAATTTGCCACATTTTTATAAATTTGCCACATTTGCGACAAAATGCGGCAAAATTTGCAGTTTTTACAAAGATATTTTATTTCTACTTCAGTTGGATCAGGTGTTACTAAAAACGTGATGACAGGTGCTCCCGCATAGTGGAAGGCCCTTTGCAAAGATTGAATGGTAATCTTTCCGTTGTTTATTGCTGTATTTGAATATTAAACTGGTACTAATGGCGGGTAATCTTTGCCCAGCCAGTGTTACATGAGAGAAAAGGGCAAAATAATTTAGCCATTATATAGTGCCTCATTGTACTACATATTTGTCTTTTCTTGATGCATAATTTAGTCAACCCTGGCACATAAGTTCATTGTTATCTCCCACATAAATCCAAGGGACTTGCCCGTAGGAGACCATCGCTCTCTGCTGAGAGGCCAAGTACTGGATATGCATTTAGTGTGAATTCCATTCTCACCCACTGACATGCTCTATGTGAAACTCACTCTCGTGTAGTCTCCACTCCAGGGCTCCCAATTGTACCCAGTAACCACACACAATGACCGCACCCAGACGAATCACTGACATAATATCGATACACATAATATCGAAGTACATTTTTATCGACACACAAATATCGATAACACTAATATCGATACTCAATACTTAATTAAAAAAATACATTGATATCGACCCATAAATATCGTACATCCAAATTATTGATAACAGTGTTATCGAACACATTAATATCGTTTCAAATATTATCGACAATGCATCAAAAATATACATGTCCAAAATATCGAACACATAAATATGGACAGCAATATTATCGTTTTCTTTCAAATATCGACAATTTTAAAACATATATAATAAACAAATGCAAGCACCAAAATCTTTTTAAATAAATAAACATACACTGCAGATAAAATAAAACCATATATAATACATTTCTAAAGTAGAAAAAATATTTATAGAAATAACCTAATAAATTCACCACTAATACCATTTTATAATATATTTTTTAATTATAAACTCATATATTTTAACATTACATTTATCCTTATACACAATTAAATCACTAAACATGTGCAAATAAAAAAAAAAATGATAACTGACTCTTAATTAGCGTTTTCCATATATGGAAACCAACTACCAAAACATTTAAAACAATAAACATTAACCAATGAAAAACACACATTGCTAAAAAAAAACAATCAGAACTAAGAAACAATTAATTAAACACTATATAAACAAGGAAAACGTATTCTTATTTTACACTTCAAATCAAAACGGATCAACAAGCCGAAACTCTGCCGGATTTCTACCACAAGGAAGAACTTCATCAAAGAAAAATCTATCACATACTGCTCAAAGTAAGTCAATTACTATTTTTTTTAAAACTGTTAATTCTAAAATGCACAAACTACAGTTTATCATACTCAAATAATTTATATATATCTCGTTCAATTTTATGTCTCCCCAACAGTTAATTTTCAAAGCATCCAGAAAATAACTGCACTGCTTCTAAAGTCATCGAACTAATAAAGTAAGTATTTATCTAAATGCTTATAAAAAAAATGTAAAACAGCCAAAAAAAAAAAAAATCCATCCCAAACACCCACCCCACCCTATATACATATTTAACAAAATTACTAAAATTATTTTTTATTCTCCCAACAGAAATATCAACAACTTAACAGATTTCAACAAACAAAGAAAATCTCCACCAAAACAGTGAATTAAAATCAACATTGTAAGTATATTAATAACAGTGCATTTTTCTTAATACAAAATCATTTGCAATGTTCTTAAAATTAATTTTTATGTAATTTTTTATAGAATTTAATTAATCACGATGACAGAAAGGGCCCAATTTATCACATCCCAAAAAGGAAATTTTTTGTTATGCTACATGGGGTATGTTTATACCCAGGAAAAGCAAAGTGGACTTAAAGTTAATTGGAAGTGCAGCAAGTACTATTCCAATAAATGTTATGGTCGAGCAACAACCAGGGAAACAACTGTTTTGTATACTAGGGAGCATAATCACCCTCCAAATGTCACTGAGATAGAAGTAAGAAATGCCCTTGATGACATTAGAGAAGCTAGCACTAGCTCACAAAAACCTACAACTCAAATCCTTAAAGAAATGCTGCCTAGAGTACCCAAACATGCTACAGGGCAAATGCCCACTATTGCCTCATTAAAAAGAACTATAGCTCACACCAAAAAAGCTACAACAACTACTACACCTACTCCAAAAACATTTGAAGAGGTGGTAATTCCCCAGAACTAGCTATTACTCACAATGAAAAGAGCCCTTTGTCTTTTACGAGAACAAAAGCAATGACAAAAGAATAATCATGTTTGCTACTGCAAACAATTTAATAAAGCTACAGCAATCAGAAACATGGATGATGGATGGGACATTTAAAATCTGTCCCAAACCATTCTACCAACTATACACTATACATGCCCTATATCAGAACACCAACATCCCCTTTATCTACGCCTTGCTACCCAATAAACAAAACTCCACATATATGATAGTACTAACTAAAATAAAAGAAGAAACAAATAATTATTTTACACAGAAAATTATAGATTTTGAACAAGCTATGATAACTGCTATCCTAAAATGCTACCCACACACATCCATTCAAGGATGTTATTATCATTTCAACCAGTGTCTATGGAGACACTTACAAAAATCAACACTAAGGGGCCGATTCCGATCCCAGTTGGAAACCGTACCGACTGACACGGACCGGGACTGGAGTCCGACCGACACGTACACTCGCCGTATGACCGGCCGAGTACGATGCAATTCTAGTGAATCACAAACGACTCGCACGGAGCACAATCCGCACGACCGAAACGTACGGAAAATCGTGATTCGGCCGTAAACTGACCAGGAACCATTCCGAACGACACGGACGGGGAATGGGTCCGACCGACACGTACACGCGCTGTACGTCCGGCCCAGTACGATGCAATGCATGTGAAATACTAACGACTCGCACGGAGCACAATCCGCAAGACCGAAACGTACGGGACATACTGACTACCACGTAAAAGAGCCCGTCGCGACCGACGCGTACGCGAACGCTGCAAAATAGCATAATGTGAGTGTGACAGACTCGGATTAGCCCGCAATTGCCGCTGTAAGCGTCCGTCCCGCACAACTGAACGTGTCCGTCATGCTCACCAAAATGACATAGAAACAAACTGAAAAAGACCAAACAAGCATTGTCAAAGTCAATAAATAAAAAAAATTAACAATAATGGAACAAAGACACACCCACAACTCCACCTACATAAAGGGCCAAAATGCCTACCATGATCCTTTGCAAATTCCACACATATGACAGCAGAGAACACCACCACCCTGCACTCAGAGACATACTCATAACTCACCCACCACACAACCTTTCACATCATTTGCACCTCTCAAAAACACACTCACAAACACCCAGACAAACTGACACCCACTCACCCTCACTTTCACCCTCACACACACATCAATCTCCCCAACCACCCATCACCATGCCCCCAAAGAAGAATCCAAAGTTCACAGATAGTGAGTTGGAAGTCTTGGTTGATGAAATCCTGCGAGTAGAGCCACGTTTATTTGGCACATTGGTCCAACAGACCCCCATGTCACAGAAAACAAAGATGTGGGAGAGGAGTGTCAACAAGGTGTACCCACAAGCACCTTGCCTGCGCACAATGGAGGATATCAAGAACAGGTACTATGATGTTCGAAGGAGGGTCAAGAAGCTGATTGCCAGTGACCATGCCCTGAGCCAGCGGACCGGCGGTGGCCCTCCTGCAAAACCAACGCACTTCACTTCCTAGGAGGAGAAGGTGCGGGCCATCCTTCCACCGGAGGGCATCCATGGATTAACAGGAATACCAGAGCCTGGTGAGTACATAACCAACTAGCCAATATTGCGAGGCAATATACACACAGACATCACTGTCAAGGGGACAGTGAAACCAATCACTGTTAGCAAAGCCATAGCAACCGAAAGCTAATTATCTTGCAATGTGTATGCCACTTAGATAAACACAATACCTGCAATCTCAGAGTAATATGGAACTATGTCATAACATGTACAAACTTACTAACAAATACAGCAAGGCATTGGCCCAAAACACCAACAAACACTGTCAGCCATTTTGCCATCACTATTCCACCCACTCACAGGGAAGCAGAGTCAAAAGGAAGGAAGGTTGGCTATGCTGGGACGGTGGGTGTAGCCAAAAGCATGATGGGAGTCGTAGTCACAGCCAACAGTCCTCCTCCCACATGGCCCATCAAGCCCACCCTGAAACGTGCTCACCTCACAGGGAGTGGAAAGAGACTGACAAGATGGCTGACACTGGGCTCTGCCATGGGGGAGCACTAGGCCCTGGTGGGGGTTGTGCTCCAACAAACAACACGACACCACTGCCTGACATCCTGAATGTCAACTTTGACTCCCTGCAATGGAGGCATGCTTCGGGGGGATTACCTGGGCTCTGTGGGTGAAGGAGGACCTGCAATGACTCCAAATACTATCAAGTCCGGTCAACACACACCTTCTCAGCCAGAACAAATAGCACCCTTGGGACTAGTCACCCTGAAAGTAAATGCCCTGGCAAGATGGCTGACACATGGCCTGATGTATGAATTGACTGCAAGTCACACATAGGCACTGGGCCCCCCAAACACGATCACACCCACAGCCATCGCAACTGTATGTTTCCACTCACTGTCTGGGGAAGCAGTGTCCCAGGGGTGCCCCCTGGCCTGGCTGTGAAGGTGTGTGGGTTACATGATAATTGGGGAGATGCAGACATAGCACATATCAAAACACACACACAAAGCTACATATACATCATTGACAGGGGACATATGACAGTGAATGGAATGGCCACAGCAAGATAGCTGACACTGTTGCATGGTGTCATGTACACAAGGTGCTGTTGTGACCTGCATTTCACTCCTACATCATGCAGCGTTGTCAGCATCCTTGACACAACACTCCCCTCACTGTCATTGACACTTGCAACACAAGGAGTAACCTGGTCTGGGTAGGAGGAGGCATACAACTTACAGCAGCATAACTCAAACACACAAACCTCTGGCCCTCACTGTCATGAGCATTGAAAATCAAGAGAGCTGCCTTGGTCAACTCCTCTTTCCATGGAGGACATTGACAAGATAAATGACGTTATCACGTACAAAGCTCAGCAGCAACATCATTTGCTACGGTAACACCATCACATGTGTGCAATGAGATGTAAACCAGAAACACGTACATCAATATGGTAGCTCACAAGAGATATCAGACATACCGGACTGTGACCATGTTGTTCCGACACACCAATGTGACTCAAATAAACATGCACAAAGGCCAGCACACATGCCCCAATCTTGCAACACATTGTAAGAGGAAGTGCACGTATGTCCTTGTTAAAGCACAAATGATGATAAGGAAAACACACCTGTGTCAGGCACGGGATAGCACTTGAGCAGCAATGGCCATATACAGTACTTGAATCAATACATGAGCTGGCCACGCACACAGCTCCAACTGCCCATCAAAATGCTTCAGGTTGCCATGACAATGTGCTTAACCAATATAGACCTCTGTCTGTGAGAATGGAGGACAATGCAATGTACATACACTCATCATGAAGTACAGTAGCAACTGTAATGTGTGTGATCTGTTGATGTGTGCTGAACCCCAACATACATTGTGTGTCTCTTCCACCCACAGGGGATGCTGGGGACACTGCAGGGACCGAAGAAGGATCCCAGTCCCAGACTCTGGTTGACCCTGAGCTCTCTGGTGTGGATCTCTCAGTCCTCTTCGGACGACGACGAACGACCTGGCACCTCCGGTGTGGCTCCGCGTCCAGCCCCAGCAGCTGTAACATCAGCACCCCCCTGCCACCACTCCTGCCACATCTGCAAACACACCAATGACCTCTGCCGACACGGACAGACCAAGGCAACAGAACACCGACGGCACAGCTACACAGGGCACCCTGGAGGTGACGGACAACACCACCAGTGCCAACACAGAAGGGGGCCCAGTGTCGTCTGTGCCTTCCACGTCAGGTCCTGCCCATGTGGGCAGGGATGGTGTGAGGGTGGGCAGGCTGAGGCCATGGCCTGCAGATGGGGCTGGACTGCAGGATGATCCACAGTTGGGACGCATCATAGATGCGTACCAGGAAAGCACCGGAGGCTTTGGCCAGGTAGTGGGGATCCTCAGGGACATGCAACAACAGCAGGCTGCCCATCATGCCAGATTGGACTCCCACATATCCCGGATGGAGACACACATGTCCCGGATGGAGTCCAAAATGGATAAAATGGATGAACTCACGGCGGTGCATAGGGACATGCTCACATGCCTCCGCCAGATAGCTGACAACATGACCACACCTCCCTGTGTGCCCACTACATCTGTTGCCACTACATCTGCAACTGCCACAGGGGGGGATGAGGACTCTGGCGGAGAGTCCCCGGCACGGCAGCAGCCTGCACCTGAGGGTCCCCCGAAAAGAAGAAGAGGGGTCGTCCGAAGAAGGACAAGTGAGAGGCAGATGGCCATGCATACCCCCAGGAAGTGAATACCTGTTCCAGACATCCTCCATTGTGTGCAAAGCGTTCACCTTGTTGACTGTCGCTAAACTCCCACACATGTGATGGAGGGTCTAAGTTGGACCAATGTTACAAATGACTGTGGACTTTACTCTTGAAATTTCATCTACCAACACTACCAACTCCTCTGTGAACTTTGGATTCCTATCGCACTGTACAGCACTTTCATTTACGTATACTATTCAAACACATGCATGTTAATAAATTCACAAACACACAAAACTTGCTTCTGTTGTGACTTAAACTTGGTGTGTGTCATAGAGATGATGACCTGCTAAAAGAATACTGTGCATGAAAACTACTACAGCAATGTAAACACAGTTATGTGAGTCATGGTGATGTGACACATATGAGGGAGACACACCACTAGGTCAACACAAGACATACTTACCATGGCCATCTAACTCATCGCCTACACTTTTGTGAACTGAAAATACAGTGGAATGCACATACACAACACCCATCCTGAGTCAGTGGCAATCAGCCCACAGGTACAGTATGCAAATGATTGTCGGATGTGTGGACACAGACAAAGCACAGTCCAAAGTGACGCACAGGTTTATTACACAATCACCACATGTGAACTCCACAACACATGGAAGGTAACCTCACGTGACAGTGAGCACAAAGTAACCAAGTGGTAAACAATGAAAGTCCAGGGGTGTGTGGCACATCATCGGTTTGACAACGACAACTTGCACTCTGTAACAGGAATCCTTGGTTCGGGGGTCACACGTGACCAAACAACAGCCAAAGGACCCTGTGAAGGACAGACATACAACACTATTAATATCACAAAATACCAGCATACATCTCCAATACACATGCCAAACACAAATCTTAAGATACGTGAACACAACCTAGTAATCATGTCAACACTGTTTGGGAGTACATACTAACTTAAAGGACACATCACTGCAAGCAGCACACAGCCACACATATGCAGCAACATTGCACCACCTACACATATCAGGCCATGACAAAACGTAGACAACACATCATTGTATACTCACAATCATGTGAAAAAGTTGTTGATGTGCTGTGTCCGAACATCCCCCTCATCATCACTGGCAACATGACCCAGAGCAGGATCCTCCATGGCTGGCGGCTGGAGGTCATCATCATCCTGGATGAGAGCCAACTTCTCCCTCACTGCCAGGTTGTGTAGCATGCAGCACACAATTATGATTTTGCACACCTTCTCAAGGGCATATGGGAGGGCCCCTCCTGTCCTGTCCAGGCAGCGGAATCTGCTTTTCAGTAGACCAAATGTCCGCTCTATCACTCTCCTGGTCCGCCCATGTGCCTCATTATAACGTATCTCCGCCGGTGTCACAGGGTTCCTGAGGGGTGTCAGCAACCACGGCATGTTTGGGTATCCGGAGTCTCCTACATACATACAAACAAGCAAACATTTTATGGGTTTGAAAAGAGGTTGGAATTTTTTTTACCAAAAACACACAAGGGAAACAGATATTACACACCGACAAGCCAGGCACGCTGGTTCTGCAGCTGTGACATCATTGTTGGGATCCGACTAGTCCTCATGATGTAAGCGTTGTGTGCTGAACCAGGGAAACGTGCACACACATGTGATATTGTCATGTCCGGCAGACATACCACCAGGGCATTAATGGAGTGAAAAGGTTTTCTGTTCCGGTATGTCTGCTCATGTGCTTGTGGTGGTACCAAAGCCACATGTGTTCCATCTATGGAGCCTATGACATGTGGCATCCTTTCCAGTGCATAAAAGTCACTCTTTATGTCAGTGAATTGTCCTGGGGTTGGGAATTGGATGTACCGGTTCAGGAAATGCAACATCGCCTCCAAAACATTGCAAAGCACACGGCTGAACATGGTCTGTGACATCCCACCAGCAGAAGCCACAGTGTACTGGAAGGTACCGGTGGCAAAGAAGTCTAGGGCTGCCATCACCTTCACCTTGGGGGTCAGCGCTGATGGATATGTCCGGCCAGGTTGTAAATGTGGGGCCAACTGCTCCGCCAACACCTCAATTAGTGGTCTGGTGAAGCGGTACCGTCGGATGCAGTCACGTTCAGCCATGGTTGCAAGGTCTGGGAACGGTCTATGGACAGCTGGTCTCCTGCAGTACATAGGTGAGCAAAGAAAGATTGTCAGTTCCCCTACATATGTGGCAATGACCATGCTAAATATCACATGCTACATCATAGCAAGACACAATTACTTGATGTGTGTGCTGTTGGGCATGGACACATATGTCAGCTATGTGCCCCTCACCTTACATCTCAGCTCAACATGGTTACACAACAAGTGCAATGCTGCGCCGTGAACAATCTATGGGGTCTGTCACAGTACATCTGCACAAATGTCACATACCAAACACACACCTCAGTGACTAGTAAGGATAGATGTGTTCCCCACATGACAGGTGCTTTTCCAGTCACACACACAAGGATCTTGTAGTGCGACAAGGACACTGTCATGATGCAGCGTCTGATATACACGTGCCAACACACCCATGAAACCCACATGATGTGCTACCAGATTTGTTCGCAGGGCATACATGGATGTCTGTGACACACAGACACAACAGCAACTCACATGGCCAAATCACATGGATGTTGTAAACGATTGACATCTACCACATACAATCAGAGACATGTGTGTAGCACAATACGCACATACTCTGGATTAACCACACAATGGTAGCTCTGGGACACCCTGTGACACACAGTCCATTTCACCTATGAGTCAGGGTGTAGGTAACATGTCATCACACAATGTGCACCTTGAACTGTGTACAGGCCTCGGGGTTTGATCTGCAAAGTTGTCACTCACAGTAGTGATGTGCCTCACACACAATGGTTTTTGTCCCCATTAAACAAGGCACATCCTGGGAGTGTGTGCCACTAAGTTCCCCGTCCAATATGACATGTGGAGCCATATACCCACACGTTATGAAGCCTGAAATGTCATTCCATATACTGTGTGACAGGCTGTATATTTGTTGTAGAGCACCGGAGTCCCTGCCAAGATATTGTGTGTGGCATCCTTTGGCTATTGACTGTAATGGTGACAGACGCGGGTGAGATTTCAAGAGACGCCTGGTTCACTTAGGGTCCGATCCGGGCGTACGCATTGGCTATTGACTGCAATGGAGACAGATGAGTGTGAGTTTTCAAAAGACGCGTTGTACATTTACGGGCCAAGCTGGGCGCACGCATTGGCTCTTGACTGCAATGGAGACAGATGCGTGTGAGTTTTCAAAAGACGCGTCGTATATTTCCGGGCCGAGCCGGGCGCACGCATTGGCTCTTGACTGCAATGGAGATAGATGCGTGTGAGTTTTCAAAAGACGCGTCGTACATTTCCGGGCCGAGCCGGGCGCACGCATTGGCTCTTGACTGCAATGGAGATGGATGCGTGTGAGTTTTCAAAAGACGCGTCGTACATTTCCGGGCCGAGCCGGGCGCACGCATTGACTCTTGACTGTCATGGAGACGGACGCGGTTTTGATACTTATACGAATCCTTTGGCCCCCAACAACAATGTATCAAAGTCAATGGTGTCATGATGGGGAATATTTGAACGATGTGGAAGGCGTGTACGAAGCGTGCAATGCAATGGATTGCCCAATTTCATAAAAAGCGAACGTCTCGGACCTATCGCTTTGGACGCATGGGACAGATTCTGCCTCTGCAGCACAGATATAAGGCTGTCTGTTCCCCAGAGACTTCACTTGCCTGCACTACATGCTACAGGACTACATCTACCACTACCACTGCTGCTGTCTCTGCATCCTCTGACTACTGCAATGGCACGTACTGTGGAGAGGGCCCCAGCATTCACTGAGGAGGAGAACCAGGCCCTGCTGGACAGCCTCCTCCCACAGTACAGCAAGCTGTATGGGAAACCAGGGGAGCAGGTGAGTGTGCAGTCCACTGCCTTTCTAATTGTGCATGTTGTCTGACTAGCACTACTAGCATTGTGTTCACCAAGGACAAGCATGCTCACTGAGTAATTATAAGTCTCCAAGTGTGTAGAAACAAGTAATGTACAGGTGCAGTTTCTAAGAAATAGCATTTTGTATTTGCTTTGGATTAACATGCACTGTTATGTTGTCAATGCTGGCTTGCACACAGGACAACTGCCCATGTCCATAGTTGCACTCCCTGTTTCCATCATATGCCCTTCAGCAAATGACATGTATGTCCAACAGTGTGATGAACAGACATGTTGCATGTGTGGCAATGGTGTCTAACTTTGTCATCCATGCAGGTTGATGCCCATCAGAAGCAGGAGATTTGGCAGACCATTGTCCGGGCAGTAAGATCTGTGGGGGCCTTCAAACGCCGCATCCGCCACTGCCAGAAGAGGTGGCAGGACCTTCGTGGCTGGACCAGGAGGATAGCCAGAGTCCAGCTGAAGCTGTCGCCTCCACGCAGACGGGGCGGATGACGGACACCGACCCCCTACATGCTCCGGATACTGACGGTGGTCTTCCCTGACCTGGATGGGCAGTTGAAGGACAGACAGCAGCAAGGAGGGGGTAAGTTCATGCCTTTTTGGTGAACTATGTCTAACATGCAATTTGCGCCCCTTCAGCCTGGTAACACTCCCACAGTTCGTCTGTCTGCTGAGACAAGACTCATGTGGCTAAATTTGGCGATGCCCAATTCTCATCTGATAACCAGGTGTGTCCCTTTAGGTCTGTGACTTTTGTCACTTGGGTTGTGTGTTCTTGCTGTTGTCCAAGGTTGATGTTGGGAACAGCATCTGCTACAGGTGCATTGATTTGGGCTTCATGAGTGAGGCTATTGTCTGACGTGTGTCAGCACATTGACAGAAATCTGACCTGTACTCTGTGTGGGCTATACATAAATGTTCTAATTGCTGACCTGGGTCACCATAGGTGTCTGAGGTATTTACCACACATCCATGCAGCAGGTAAGACCAATGTTGTGGCCTCAGAGGAATGAAATTCATGTGTGTAACTAATGCATAGCCACCTGCCAAGTGTTCCTGGTAATCCCATGTTGCACATGGTCCAGGACAGGTATGGCAACTCCGGCCATCAGAGACACTCTGTCCTCCTAATCCTGGGTGTCATCCAACATCATGACCATTGCGAAATGTGCAATCAGGTGTCTGACTCTGTGTCATTGTGGACAGGCATAGCTTTTTGGACTTCTCGAGTGGTGAAATGTTTATAATGGACTGACATCTGATTTGTGGCTGTTGGATCTGCACATAGGGTAAAACATATGTGTGTAATCTCTGGACTGTGCCTAATGGTGGATTCCACATTAATGTGCAAGCAGCTTTACTTTGTTCTCGTCAGCCTGTGATGTGTTCATGTATACTGATTTGTGTTATCACACACTCAAATGTCTCATTTGGATAACCTGTGATCATCAGATTCTTTCTAATGTGGGTAGCATGGGGTGTACATGTGTACTTGACCACTACAGAGCTTGCATTCCCCGCAAAAACATGAGTGTGACACGGTGCAGACTGTTGTTTTTGGATGCACTGCCCCTGTGACAGGAGCCAGTAATGACTCATTGGCCAGACAGGCCTGTGGCATAGTGTACCACATGCCAATCTGGAGCCTGCAGTATTGTCAGTTGTCCTGCATGAACTCCATTGTAGCATTGACTATCAAGACATGAGGTCATCATGGTGTCTGGGGATGGAAGCATATCCATCATATCAACAATGACTACGGCCAGCCCATTTACTGGCACAAGTACTGAGTCACTGGCACGAGATGGGATATGTGTGTGTAATGACACATTACACTCACAATCCTTGCAGATAAGTAAACTGGCAATGTGGTGCATGTTTGCACATATCATTAGTGACATCATACATACACCAGACAGATGGGTCCATTGCCAGGATGGGTACGAGGAGCATGGTTGGCTGGCAGACTGACAAGTGCCTGGTTCACATATGTGTAATTCATTTAAGCAATGATTTTCTGATAATGCCAGGGCTTGCTCTGTGATGTGCTGCAATTACAGTTGTGTGTCAAGTCAATACAGGTGACTAATGTGATTCTGTTTTTCCTCCTTGTTTACAGCATCATCTTCGGCTACTGGAGGAGACAGCTCCACGGACCAAGAGCAGGCGCAGAGCCAGACTGGGTCCGCTGTGTATGAGGCGGAGGGACCCAGTGGCACGTAGGGTGAGGGGAGCCACACTGAGGGACACTCAGCAACAACCACCTCAGCTGAGGAACACTCCAGCTCCAGTGAGGACTCCCTTGTGGAGGCGGGTGTTACAGGACCACAGGCCACAACTAGCAAGTATGTCCCCGCCACCACCACCATATCCACCCTCCCAGCTGCTCCCATCCCAGATGTCCGTGGAGCCTCCCGTGTTAGGGAGCATGTCTCCTTCAATCCAGGTACCGCACCCCCTGCCTCTGTCTCCCCTGCTGCCCTGAGTGTGGAGTCTGTGGACTTGCTGAAGCAGATGCATGTGGGGCAGACATCGATGCTGAGTGTCCTCCATGCTCACACCGTCTATTGACACAATTGGTGTCATTCATGGAGGGCATCTCAGCAAACATGTCTGCCCGACAGCGGACCAATCAGTCCATGGCCTCCTCACTGACGGCAGCAGTGTCCCTCCTCCAACAGTCCCTCACCCCTCCTATGTCTGCCCCATCAACAATCCCCACTACCCTACCTGCCCAACGCACACTCACACAGGCACATGCACGCACAACAACAGACACAAGCAGCACACAGCAATGTCAGTCCAAGGCAAAACGCGCAAGCACGCACACTCAGGGGACTGATGGCACACACACTGGGGATAGGGTACAGACACACAGACAGGCATCCACAACCACTCCGCATTCCTCAGATACCTCTCCCTCCAAAACCCCTTCCCTTGACTCACCTGCAACCCCCCTTCCCAGAAGGTCTTCCTCTGTGACCTTGGCCTCTTCCCCTCAGATCCATCAGGTCCAACTCACAAGGGGAAGAGGAAGTCACCACAAACAGAGGGTAGACCCCCCCCCACACACGCACACCCTCCCCCAGGAGCAGGAACACTGAGGCCCCCACCCGCAAATCCCCCAGGACCAGGAAGAGCAAGACCCCACCACAATCCCACACTCCCACCATACAGTCTCCGTCCTCCAGCCCCCAGGCCACCACTCCTAGGCTTCCCACACCACACCCTGCCCCAGGTTCTCCCACACACAGATACCCCATCCCCAAAATGATTAGGCCCTCCCCCCTTCCACATGCACTTCCACCCCATCCTCACAACCTCAGCCTGTTCCTACGACTGCTGTGGAGACCGTGTCCCTCCCATCTGTCCTACCCACTTAATCTGAGCCCCAAACAACACCTTTGGACATTGGCACTGCAGTGGAGACCCCGTCCACTCCGTCTGACTTGGGCACTGCAGTGGTGACGGCGCCCACTGTATCAGACACATCCACTTCAGTTGCCACTGACACTCCTGCACCCACCACACCTCCCCTGCCCCATACTGCTATCCCCTGATCCTGTCCCTGTGGTGCCTGGCCTGCCCCTATGTATGCCCCTCCAAGGGGAGATGTCCCCTGGCTGTTGCAGTGCAGGCAAGCAATGTGTGACGAGTAGTCATATGTCACACGAAACGGACAATTGCAATGGACTGGCCATTGGCCTTTGGATTTATCATGGTATCAAAATGTTTATTTTTGCAAGCTGAATAAAGCTAATTTTTGTTATTTGCTAGTTTTGCATTTAATGTACATGATGTTGCTGATGAGTGTCATTAAGTTGCTGTTGCTATTGTGTTTGTTGAAAATAAGTGATTTGGTGATGGATGGACTGCATGTGGTCCATGGTATATGTGTCCAATTACAGTATGTATACGTGCCATCCTTTGCTGCAAATTGAGATAGTCATGATCCCAATAACTTGGCACAGGGAGTGTCACCTTCTTTTCACAACTTCACATCTTTGGCTTGCACTGTTGCACATATGTTGGGCTTAGATTTGGGCACATTGTACTTTTTCCTGACTGTGGGCCCATCTCCACTGGACATGCAGATTAGCGCATCAATGATGAACAAGTCATCTGTGTCATCAGTGCAACTTGCTATACATGTGTTTTGATGTTGTGCAGATGACTTAAGAGTCACTCCTGTACACAGGCTGATGTGACCAGAGCTTTCAGGGTGTTGTAATTGGTGGCTCACTGACCACGTTTTAGGCTGACATGACAGAGCCCTGCACAAACAACGTTTGGCACAGCTGACCTTACACATGAGTGGAGTCACCTCATGGCAGTGTGTTATTCCGTGACATTGACTGAGCCCATGTTGTGTGTTCTGTGAGCATGTCTCTGTGGGTTCCCTTCCCTTTTTCTACACAGCCTATATTCCCTGCAGATGTTCCTGTTTGTGATGCTTGCTGAGTTGTCCTGTGTTTATCCAACATCTTTGACGTAGGTTTTCTGGGATGTAGGTGCATGGAAAACTACTGGTCATTCGGGTGTCATCCGTGGGTGTGTTTGATGTAAGGGCCTGGAATGTAGGCAAACGCACTTGGGACATATTCAGGATTCCCCAAGGCACTTTTGTGTTTCCAACAACAGGTTGCTTTCACTATGTGGTGTCTTTCTGTGACTGGGTCACTTGTATGTGTGTGCGACTGCTCACACTCATCAGATCCTAGCCTTCAATGTTGGATGTTGTCAACATGTGTTCTTTGTGGGTCTCCTAGGGCTCTTCATTGGTCTGGGACTGTGACAGGGATCCCAATGTGTCTGATACGTTTCACGTCATGCACATGTACCTCATACTATGAAGTGTGGAAGACATTCACAAGGGTTGTTGACTGGCCATGTGTGATGAGTTTGCACACCTTAGATCCCCCTCCACCCCTGGGATTGTCATAGGTGCATGTGCAATGTCACCAGTCCATGTGGGCTTAGCTGATGCACATTGGTGCAGATCAAGGTGTGTGGTATTGAGAGTGGGCAAATGTGAGTTGTCTCATGTCTAGGCCCCTACCTACATAGTGGCCTTAAATTACAGGCCATGCCCAGTGAGTTTTCGGTGTGTGAGTGTGATGGAAGTTGGTCTGTCACGACATGACACAGTGCGCACATGTGACTGTGCTCCACAGTATGGGCAACATCCAAATTTGTCATCACAGAGGGATCATCATACAGGCTACTGTCACCACAATGTAGGGTCCTTGTGGGTACTGGTGGAGTGGGTCTGTGTCTTGCTGTGTTGGTTGCTGTTCCGCCCAGCTTATGTCACATGAGTCTGTTGTGAACCCACTCATCTAACAATGCCTGATTGCCCACATAGAGGTACCCAATTAATGTGATACTTCTGGATTGCACTGTGTACACATATGTCTCATTGGAGTTCAGCCCCACATCATGTGTGTCGTACTAGCCTGGGTACACTGAGACACACACACACATGTTGTGTTCGATATGCAGTGTGAGGCTGGCTGGTTGTGTTTGTGCATCTGCACCCATGCATTGGTATAGCTTTTGTGGGCCATTGGCTGGATGTTGGTTGTCGTTTTTTTCCTAATGTCCCTGGGACTCCTACCTCATCAGTCTGCACATTCATCATGGTTAGTATGTCCCATTGCTGCCATGGTATGGGACTTTATCACCTAAAAGCTGCAGTCTAAACAGGATTCCTTAGTATGTGTGTCTGTTAGTGAACATATGTGTGTATGCATTATGATGGTCACTTCTTACATTGTCTAATTGGACATTGGAGGCATTGTCAGTCCCCATGTGCGATGCTTTTCTGCACATGGCAGAGGGTTTTTTAGACGACACAAAAATCTTTCACTCAACAGATCTATGTTTGTTTGCAACGCAACCACTACTTTGCCACTACATTGCTTGTGGTGTTAGGACCAGGAATCATACATGCTGGTTTGCAGATGCTGGTATTTTTAAGCCCGCACTCACCTTTTGGTCACTGTAGTGAGGGGGGGTTTAACCCCATTACCACAATGTTCCTGATATACTGGAGTTTTGGACCCCACACTCACCTTTTGGTCACTGTAGTGAGGGGGGGGGGGGGTTAAACCCCATTACCACAATGTTCCAGATTTGCTTGAGTTTTGCTTGAGTTTTGGACCCCACATTCACCTTTTGGTCACTGTCATAAGGGGGGGTTAAACCTCATTACCACAATGTTCCTCAATATGCTTGGGGTTTGAGCCCCACATTCACCCTTTGGTCACAACTGTGATGGGAGTTACAGTATGTGTTCCCTTTTAGTGTCACTGTTACAGGCAGTTTCCACACAATACACAATCTTGCCATGATGGTAGGGGGGGGGTGTTTGGCCTACAACCCCTATGGGTGGAAATGCTAGTGGTGTTAGCCATCCCCCCCTATGAGTAGGGACTCCTGGTAGTGATAGTAACCCCCCTATGAGTAGGGACTGCTGGTATTGATAGCCATCAAGCCACCTATGGGCTGGACAATGGTGGTGGTGGTAGCCATCCAGCCCCCTATGGGCTGGACAATGCTGGTAGTGATAGCCATCCCCCACCCTATGAGTAGGGACTACTGGTAGTGATAGTCATCCACCCCCCTATGAGTAGGGACTACTGGTAGGGATAGTCACCCACCCCCCTATGGGTATGGATTGATGGTAGCAATAGCCATCCAGCCCCCTTTGGGCTAGACAATGCTGGTAGTGGTAGCCACCCACCCCCATATGAGTAGGGACTACTGGTAGTGATAGCCATCCCCCACCCTATGAGTAGGGACTGCTGGTAGTGATAGCCATCCAGCCCCCTATGGGCTGGGCAATGCTGGTAGTGATAGCCATCCCCCACCCTAGGAGTAGGGACTACTGGTAGTGATAGTAACCCCCCCTATGAGTAGGGACTACTGGTAGTGATAGCCATCCCCCACCCTAGGAGTAGGGACTGGTAGTGATAGCCATCCCCCTATGAGTAGGGACTGCTGGTAGTGATAGCCATCCACCCCCCTATGGGCTAGACAATGCTGGTAGTGCTAGCCATCCCCCCCTATGAGTAGGGACTACTGGTAGTGATAGTCATCCACCCCACTATGAGTAGGGACTGCTGGTAGGGATAGTCAACCACCCCCCTATGGGTAGGGACTGCTGGTAGTGATAGCCATCCAGCCCCCTATGGGCTAGACAATGCTGGTAGTGGTAGCCATCCACCCCCTATGGGTGGGGACTACTGGTAGTGATAGCCATCCCACACCCTATGAGTAGGGACTGCTGGTAGTGATAGGCATCAAGCCCCCTATGGGCTGGACAATGCTGGTAGTGGTAGCCATCCACCCCCTATGGGCGGGGACTACTGGTAGTGATAGCCATCCCCCACCCTATGAGTAGGGACTGCTGTTAGTGATAGCCATCAAGCCCCCTATGGGCTGGACAATGCTGGTAGTGGTAGCCATCCAACCCCTATGGGTTGGGCAATGCTGGTGGAGAGGGATATCTACCCCCTATGTGTGTGTTGCATTTCGCTGGTTCGTGACGTTTGTTTGTGTGGTGGGTGTCTGACTTACCATCTGCGACGTACGCGTCGGTTCCTGTTGTTGATCCGGTCATAGATGTACAGTGCAGGGATGACTTGCGCGATCGGATTCATGGTTGGTTCGTCTCGTAGGCGTTGATCGGTGGTTCGTCTCGTAGTCGTAGATCGTGTTGTGGCACGAATCGTACCTGAAATACTGCTCTTCCGGATGCTGTGAGGTGCTGGAGGTGGCAACCTGTTCGGCGCGTAGGACGTACGCATCGTACTTGGCCGGCCGGAAACTGCTGTGCAAATGCTTCCGGGCGACTCTATTCAGCTTTTACGGATCCGGCTCGTACGGGAAATGTAGCTGGAATCGGAGCGTACGTGTCGGTTGGGATTTGGACACAGTTGCGCATCGTACTTCATCGTTCGGACGGACTGGCTCCCGGAACGAGTAGGTCGTAAGGTAACGCTACGGACAGCTCTCGGAGGGCTGTCCGAGCGAGATCGGAATCGGCCCCTAAGTGTTGAATATGCTTACCAAATAAAAAAACTAATTGCACTAGCCTATGTTCCTGTAACTGACGTTGCTGAACATTATAACCTTTTAATCGAAAGTCCTTATTACAAACAACACGAAGATAAATTAAGTCCCCTCCTAGACTATTTTGAAGATACCTGGGTGGGAAGACTACATAGATCAGGACATAGGAGACAACCAAAATATCAAATTCCATGGTGGAATGTCTACCTTAGCACATTAAACGAACAATCTAAAACTAATTATGCTGTTGAAGGTTGGCATAATGCCTTCCAAGCAACAACAGGACGTGGAACACCTACACTCCACAAACTCCTACTCTCCTACAAAAAGAACAGAGCTACCAACAGTTAAGAATGGAGCAATCTGTTACCCAATTAAAACCTAAACTATCCAAACAAACAAAGCAAATGTTTGAATACCTACAACAACAAGTCAAACTATACCCTACAACAAGAGGCCTAGAATACTTAGCAATTATAGCCAAAAGCCTACTCTAAAAATTTGAAACAATTAAAAATCTCTAATACCTTGATCTTCTATCAAATATATTAATATGCATCTAAATACTTTTAAAAAATTACAAAATTAATTAATATGTCTAATATATATTTATTAATTTATAAATATAGACATATTAATTACATTTATAAAAACTTTATACAACAATAACATTAAAAACTATTGCATTTCCAACCCACAATAAATAATTAAATTTACTTACGGTTTCCGTAGCTGTAGTGTAAAATTCCCACATCTTCTAAATAAATCCAGGGAAGCATTAATCCAAATAGAAATCCAAAATCCCCAAAAAAAATGCAAAAATGAAACTCTTCCAAAAATTACTCCCCCTTAAGTAAATCCTCAATCGATAAACCATAAAAAACCCGAAAAATAGATTTATAAATAGAAACGCTCCTTGAAAACCCGAAAACTTAAGGAAGTGTAAAATAAAATATTAGTTACTTAAACTAATACACACTTCCTTAATAAAAAAAAATGCAATATTCACGTAACCGCATCTTCAATTAAACTAAACCTGTAAAAAATACACATAAACATACCCACCCACACATACATATAATATAGAATATAACTGTATTACAAACATTAAAAACAACATTTACACATAATCTAATATACTTTAATATTTCTAAATTAGGCCTCAAAAACGTAACGCGACACAAATAGCTTGAAAATAACCTACACATAAAAAGCACCAAAACTCCACAAACCTATCTCTACACACACTAACTAGAACCTAACTTCCTTCAAACTTTATTAAAAATAGCTTTAAAATAAAGAAAATTAATCTTACCTGCCTCGACGCGAAGTAAATCCTGACCGCGAGATTCTCCCCTTCGAAATGACCCAAAACAACAGCGACCGGTTACAAAATCCAATGCCCAAACAAATATGGCAGCTTTATACATATAAAATAAACAACTTTTCTTTAAAAAAAATGTTATCACATTATATATAAATTATAAAAAAGTTTAATTAAAATACAAGAAATTATGAAATATTTTTTATTACTGTTAAATGTGTTATGCATTGTAAAATTATAATAATAAATATTATTAACAACATAATATTTAATATTATAATTCCATATATTTACAATTGAAATACATGTATTATAAATGTGTATTCATTTGATTTAATGTTTATAAAATTTATACATTGTAATTAAGATGTTTAAAAATTATACCATGTAATAATTAATAATATTATTATTTACTATATTAATATCATTAATTAAAATGTATTATAATTTTGTGTAAAAATACTACTAAGTTTATATTTACAACATTCATAAAAATTATAACTTATATTATATTATTCTTATCTCAAAATGCATTAATAAAAATTTGTATTCACAGTACCAAACTAAAAATTACAACTGTTACTACAAAATGAATGTTTATTTAAAATGTATCTAAAAAAATGTAAAAATACAATATCTCATTTCACAAACCAATTGTATAAAAATATATTAACAATGTTATAAAAAATGTATTACTAAATAATAAAATGTACAATATACATATGTAAAAAATATTTTCTTTTTGTCAAATATATGTGATTTACTATCTAGGGGGCCCATTAGGATGGCGGGCGGAAGCACCACCGCCGTGCTGGCGGATGGAAAAACCACCAGTTACCGTCCGCCCGCCGCAGCCCACACGCCCGCCCAATTATGATGCGAAAAGTCAGCCAAACACCGCCCGTAAGCCAGCTACGCCCTCCGCCATCAAAGTGCGCCCGTCCACGGAGCGGCACGGCCTAATGGAGACACAACGCCCGACGAAATCACGTACCGCCCGGCGTACAAATTACGATGCCAGAACCAAACAGTTTCCCCGGCTAAGAGACACCGCACGTGAAAACAAGGCGCAAAACCGAACGCACAGTACGGATAGCAAAGAGGCGGACCCCCGAGCATGAATCCAGCACTGCAGGCCCTCCCCATGCTCTACCTGATGCAGCACCCAGGAGTCAACACACCGCGGCGACGCAGGTAGGCAGACACACAACAGGGGCACGCAAACAGCGCACACAGTGCAAGGGCGGGAAAACTGTATATGGCCCCCCCCCCGACATCCCTGCGTGGACACAACACATCCACCACTGCACCCACACATGCGCACAACGCAGAGGCCAACAGCAGCGCAATGCATGTGCCGCACACAAACAACACAGGGTCACAACCAAACACCACACACACCAGCACCACCCAGAACGCACATGTCACGTGACAGCCCTGCCACAGTCATGTCCCCAACCGGCAATTCACTGTTGCCAACCTGACGCCACACAAGTGACCCGAACATGTCAGTGACGTCACGCCACATTAGGACACACCCCTTCGTGCAAAACACGGCGAAGCACACAGCGGAGGCAACATCACCCAGCAGAATATGGACCCCGTCGGGAAAAGGTACGCCAGTACCACACAGAAACACTGATGCCACCCTGCACCCAATAACAAGACATGCAATACGTAACATCAAAGATACCGGGGACAGACAACAGGTGGGACCAATTATAACACAAGGCCCAACGTATAGCGGAAACGCAGCCTGCTGCCCACACACGGGAGAGGAGACAGCACTGAATGACCTTCCATTCCCACCGTGAAACCACATCCCGACTAAACAAGCCGGAGACAACAGTCATTGCACCAAAAAAGCCCAACACAGGCATGCAGAGGGAAGCGGCCACAGGGCAGATAGCGCATAACACCAAAGAACATTCACAACGGAAAGAAGAAATGATAACACTCCCCATGTGGTTCACATGCAAGTTATCTGGAAGGAGTCAGACACCACTGACCTTGACCATTCAGAGAAGCATGTGGGATGAGGGCCCGTGTCCTCCGCACAAGCCAACATAACACAAGTCCTGCCTCCCCACGACCATTACAGAATTCCCAGCAACGTCGGAGGTTGCACACTGCAGACTGCACAGACAGCCGGAGCACGCCACCACAGCGCCCTGCAGCAAAATGGCACTTGCACCATACCTACCCAACTACGCCGGACAGATCAAGCTGTACAAACATAACCTGATACAGATATTGGGATGTGACAATCTGGCCTTGCTGAACGTAAGTTACCGACTAACTTACCGCATCGCATTGTTCAGCTGCGTCATCCCCGTCTTCTACTTTCGGAGGTGTCCCTTCTACTATCCTGTGGAGTTATGTCTCTCCAACCCGGCATGTCCAAGGGCGGACCTGCTACAACTATTCAACCCCTGGACGCTCACGACAGGGTCTGTTCAGCCTATGGGGGCATGGCGTATGTGGCGACTATCGGACCCACACTGCAATGGGACCACTGTGCCTCCACACGACGGATAATGGATTACAGTTACATCGAATGCCATCCAACATGTCCCATCATGCTCCTACAAGGGACAACTCACGACCAACACCTTGACAGCCACCATCCGCTACATTGGATGGCAACCATGTCCACCACCAATGCCATGGAAGCCCTGCTGGAAGGTATTGCATTCCTGACAACCTGTCAATTCGTCGGGCCCCGCCGCCATACCCCCAATTGAGCAATGATGTCCCACACCGTACCCATGCTTGGCTTCTGCACGGACTAGGCAGTTACCAGTACAACAACTATACCATGCAACCTGCAACTGACACCACATCAACAACTACACTGCCATGACATCTGATACTTTTCGGGACATGCACCCTGTTCGTCATCACATCCAGTAACTCTGCATGAACAGGGGAGGCAGAGGCATGTGATTTGTGTATGGCAACCACATGGACAGAACTGCACGTACAACCATGCCATGATATGGATCCTGCGCCCATGAACATATGCACCGGTCAGTGGACAGTAATCGTCCTGCTGTAGTATGTGAGAGCTGTCACCTCACCTCCCTCTGAACGTCCGTGCCAGGAGCTTCGCCTGGACACCAAGTGCATCCACCAACAACATGAGCCCAGTGACTGTGACATGGCCAGTACCCACCACATCGCAACAACAAGTGGGACGCCGTTGCATGCACGTAAGCCCATGCCCTGATGTCACCTCCATGCACGTGTGTATGAGTAACTATAGCAGCAAACCTGTAACATGGAACTGAGATGCACTGTGCCCATGATGACAAGCGGACTGGTAGGCTAAATGTATACTGTCTGTGTCAAAGTCAGCAGCACCACAGTAATTAGCAAATGTACATTAGCACACCAACGGCTAAGCAGTTGTAACTCTGAAGCCCACATCCCACAGTCAACAACTAATCACATGTACCCCTACACCCTATGCTATGTGTAAACATGCTGAGTATATCCTCCACATGCATTTCGCTGCCAGTAGTGTCCACTATACTGCATCACAGAGGACATAAGTCCCAATACATGGCTTGAAGCAAAAATGTGTCTCTGCCGATTCATTTCACAAGTACGAATGAGTGAGGATGAGAGTGTGTGAAGTACACAGCAGTCGTGAGATGACCATGTAGTCCACTGTCATTGGATGTCAACGCAAATGAGTAGCACAACTGTGGGAGACACACGTGTCATGTGAAGCGGGAGTTACGTATGGCTCAGGTGGGTGGGTGTGACGGGTAAGTGCGCACATGCAATGTTGAAACACGCTGTGTTGGGAGGACTCAGGAACAGTACATTGGCGCTCCCCTGGGAATCTGTAAAGACCACCTGTCTGGTGATGAATGTGAACTCGTGTGTGCACAACAGGCGGGCACACGATCAATGCTGCATCAAGTGTAGACGTCAGCCCACCCTCCGTGGACATGCCGGATACTGCTGCGCGTCCGCCAGGCCCTTGCCAAGGCACTCACATCCCCTGTCGACCTGGTGTATCCCCAACATTGTCCACTTGCACAGGCAATCCAGGGCACGGGATGGCAGTAGAGCATGGTGGGTGAGAGGTCATGGCGCGCTCATCCTGGTCACATCACGCAGGCAACACATCCACAATGTGTAGTATGGCACAAGTCAAATGGAAGTAGTGGGGGGACGCACACATCACAAGCAGGAGTGACGTCACGGAAGGTGGCTCGCACCATCCCACCCATTGACAATACACCTACACACGTTACATGCCATTGCAACAGAGAAGCCAGCGCGTGCACAAGCATCTCCAAGCTCGCACCAGAGAGGCCAAAGAGTGAATGTGTGGGGCCATGAGCTCCAGTTGGACGCGGCCTGGCCCGCTAGAGCAGCTACAGCCTCTGTGTGTTGCAGGTGGTGTATCCGGACTGCGGAGCCTGTCATGCATTGTCAATGTTGCCCGGGTCTCGAGTCGTGGCACCACGCATGTGGACGGCGTCCCGCCACTCTTCATACCGTGAGACAGACCACTTGTTCAACTGGACCCACACATACACTCCTTGGCCTCTCTGGGGCGAGCTTGGAGATGCTTGTGCATGCGCTAGCTGCTCAGGTGCAAACGCATATTGGGGCGAGCGAGGGGAGGCCATGAGGACAGTGCAAAAGTCGACTGTATGATTTTCAGCCAGTTTAAGGAATGACCCTGATGTGGTCGGAAAAAGACGTGTCTCGTGTGTATTGCAACTAGTAGATCAGCCGATGAACTACCCATGTCTTGCATGTAGCCCCGCACCCAGCCCCGCCCACTCGACACATTAAAATGAGTACCAGCACCACATACTACCCATTCGAAGCACTGACTGGGGGTGACAACCATTGGACAGTCTTGTGTAGTCCACCCACGCGTACATGTGGGCCCTCCATGATCCATGTCACCTGCGGCAAAGTGATGTCATGGGCAATGACGGAAGTGAGCAGAGCTGTCTGCCCCACGCACAGATGGTGCATCAGCTCAACAGACCCAGCACTGAGTGCAGCAGGGGTCACATGTGCAGGGGCAGTTGTGCCTGGTGTGAAGGCACATGCATATAGACAGCACATCGAGCAATGTGTAGCCTGCCCACATCTACTGTCCATTGTCAGGCGGACCCAGAAAAAGATCACAAGGCAACACATCTGTGTGGGTGTACCCACTGTGACCAACACTGCGCAACCATCAGCGTACTCGCCCTGTGCATGGCCCACCCCGCAACGAAGGTCACATTCAGTGCCACTATCTCTCACACACATCCCTATCACGAGTCATGGTGTGGCCAATCGACAGTGCAGAGTAAGCGCTCATCCGGGGGTCCTGAACAGGAGACACATGTAACCCACTAGGCAGTCTGTGTCGGCACCTACTGGCATTGTGCAGTCAATGTGCAGGCCAGGCCTGCTGGGACTGAGAAGGGCAGCATGGCCCCAGCCTGACTTCCACACGACCAACAAGTGCACTGAGACCTGCATTGCCAATTGTCTGTGTCACTGGATGTCTGACATGAAGTTGCCATGTACCACCACTCGGGAGGGACAGACAGGTCAAAGCGCACGAGAGCTCACATACCCATGCCACCTGCAGTCAGCATGGTGAGCAGTGCATGTTTGTACACCACAGGCTCTGACTCATAGTGCTGCGGAGCAACGACATGTGTGTCCCCCACATGCACACCCACACACACTGCAGTTGTCTCACACACACAACTTTCGCAAGGAATAGCCATGTGCAGTGTGCGTGGAGCACGGAATCCAGGTTCTCCAGCTCCTCGCTGGTGAGTGGACCTGGGCATGTCCTCAGCGTCATCCACGTGTAGGTGGAGTGGTGGCAGCAGCAGGTGTTGTCGAGGGGTGCCAGGCTGCAGTGCCAGGTAGCTGTGGTTATGCCTGTTCCACTGACACACACATATAACCCCCTGGGACAGTTTCAGTGGGTACAAGCTGCTGCAATTCGTGTACCATGTCTGGCAGCTTCAATTGCAGACGTTGGCCTGCTCCCGGCTGGCCATGGACGCCTACCTCCACAGTGGAACACGCAGGGTGCAACCGCGAGGGTCATTGGAGTTGGCCGTAAGGGCCTGGCCCATGGCGGTTACAGTCCGCTGATGCCATGTGCACCACACAGTATAATGTGCGCAATGCATCTGCAGGTGTGGCCATGATTTGCGTGTGGGTGCAGGTCCACAATGGACAGGGCCACAACATGCTGTGTGCATAGGCAGGGACAGCCAGTGCTCAGCCTCCAAATGTCTGTTGGCACATCATCATGTACACATTGGCATGGGAGCATGGGACATGCATATGCACACACATGCCATCTTTCACTATGTACATCTGCCACTTGGCACGTGCAATGTTACGTGTCACTTGTGATGTGTAGTTGCAAGCACACAGCCGTGTTGGCATGGGGCTGTCAATGTGTACACCTGTCAATGTTTCTGGAGGTGTGATCCGTACAGTGCTGTACATAGGGTGCAGTAGGGACATCAATGACTGTCTCATATCCCCTCGTGCCACAGGTCCCACTTGTTTTGGCCGCTCAGCCTGTGTCCATAGCGTTATTGGTGTGTGCCCTACACACCCAGCCTCGGAAGCAGTGTGATGCACAGCAGCAAGTCATGTTGCCGTGGTATTGCCGCTTGCCGAATATGCAGTCTGTTAACATCAGCATGCCTTACAAGTTATTGAGGCCTAGATCCCCATGTGCATGCTCATGGCAATGGGGTGTGTCACTGCCCATTGCTATTGGTAGGGGACCTGTGTAAGTGTATTGTGGCTGTGCTGTCCCTACTTGTCAGCCGTTCTGTCATTCAATTGCCTGCTCAGTCATTTATGTTTTGTGTATGTGAATATGCCATGTGGCGTGTTGCTTTGACATGTGTCCACTTCCATCTTTCCTAGGCGGAGACCAAACATTCATCACCCCTACCAATTGCTGTCAGACATGGTGGATGTGGAGGTCATCCGCAAATATCGTCTGGACCGACCCACCCTGCATCGTCTATGTGCCTTGTTGGAACCCCACCTCCGTCCTCGCAGGGTGTATCCAACAGCATTCACCCCCACGGCTAAGGTGATGGCTGCACTGCATTTCTTCGCCACTGGGTCATTCCAGCACACAGTGGGCAGTGGAGGTGGGATGTCCCAACCCATGTTCAGCATGGTGCTCAGGGATGTACTGTCAGCCATGATGCTGTACAGGAACAGATACATCCGCTTCCCCAGGGCTCGTGAATTGGCGGCAGTGAAGGGTGCATTCTATGCTCTTGGACGAATCCCCACGTCGTTGGTGCAATAGACTGCACCGATGTTGGCCTTGTTGCACCACAGGCCACTGAGCACCTCTACCGCAACCGGAAGCACACGCACTCCCTGAATGTGCAAGTGGTGTGCCTTGCGGACATGGTGATTTCACACGTGTGTGCGAAATTCCCAGGATCGGCCCATGACGCGCACATCATGCGCAACAGCATCCTACCACGTCTGATGACCGATCTGCAACCGGACCGTGGCTGGATTGTTGGTGAGTATGTGGAGTAGTGTAGCGTGCTGGCTGTGCGATGCTGTCTTGTGTACAGTTGGAATTGCAACGGTTCTCTGTGTCCCTCACACCCAGGTGACTCTGCTTACCCGAATGGGCCCTGGCTGCTCAGCCCATTGCGACGTCCTGGGAGCCCAGCTGATGTCCGCTACAATGAGGCACATGGGAGGACCAGACGTGTGGTTGAGCGGACCTTTGGCCTCCTCAAGTCCAGGTTCAGATGCCTGGACCGCACCGGGAGCGCACTGGCATACTCCCCACAGAAGGTGTGCCAGATAATTGTGGCTTGCTGCATGCTGCACAATCTGGCGATCCGCAAGCAGATCCCCCTAATTGTGGATGACGGAGATCAACCAGGGCCCCAGCCTTCAGACCAGGACAGCTCTAGTGAAGAGGACAGTGGAGAGGATGAAGCTGTGAATGTGCGTCAGCAGCTCATCGCCCGCTACTTCACTTGACGGTGAGTGTCCATGTACGACGGCTGATGTAGCTGTAGTTGTGCAGGTGTATGTGTGCTCTGTCACGGGGGCCTTTTGTTCACTGAGTGCTATGTGTCAATGGTCCATGTCCAGGTTGGTATGCCACTGACAGTGGCTGTAGCATTGTGCCCTGTTGCTCTGTGAGATGTGTGTGCATTGCTTGTAGTTGGTGACAAGTACTGTGTGATGAGTGTGTGACACACTCATTGAATGTACTCTTGTTCTGTTTTTCACCCCTAGGTCCCTACAGCCTCTCCTGTCCCATCGACATGCCACACAGCAGATGCATTTCTGCTCATGGTGGCGATTGCACATCGTGGAATAAACCCAGGACACATTAAGCCGATTGTGATCAAGGTGTATTTATTAACAGCGGTGACATGTGATTGTGTGCAAGGTGATGACAAATGTGGTGCATGCTGTGACAATGAGTTGACGGTCATGGCTGCGTGATGGTCAAGGTGTACCCATGGAGTTCTATGTCCACAGTCCAACAGACACATGCCATTCACATGGCAGTGTGGGGTAGGATCGTTTTACAAGTCAATGCAGTAGGTGGTCAAGGTGGCTGGCTGACTCACTGGCGTTTGGTGCGTGCGAAGTCCTCTCTGGACACCTGTTTCCTCTTCGGACGGCCCCTTCCACGTTTGGTAGGGGGTGTTGATGTTCCGCTGGTGGTGGTTGAGGAGTGCTCACTCGCTGTGGACGCAGGGGAACGTGATGCTGCACGAGCCTGCGCCACAGCAGGTGGTGGCGGAGGTGGTGTTGCTGGCCTTGCTTGTGCCCTCCCCCACCACCAGCTGGCCCATGAGGGCCGCGATTTGGGCCATATGGGCGTCCATGGACCTCAACACCGCAAGGACCTCCCGCGTGTCGCTAGCCGACCTGGCCCATTCTCATTGGGCCTCTTGATAGGCCCCAAGGACTCTGTCGATTGGCCGCAGGGCTTGGCTCCCAGGCACAGTTGGCGTTGGCCTGGCCCTGCTCCTCCTACCAGTAATGCTGCCACCGACCTGCCCACTAGCCACATTGCTCACCACGGTCCTCGCTCTGGCTCCCAGGGTGGAGCCCGATGGCCGCGCCGACCCTTGCGCAGGGGCTGTGGCGAGGGATGGCGTGGTGGTGGTGGTGGTTGCGGCAGTGGTGGTGGTTGCGGCGGTGGTGGTGGCCGCAACGGCTGTGGCAGCAGGGGTCTGTGACTGGTCAGCAGCCCTGGGTGATGGGTTGGTGGGCAGGAGGGGCCCTGGGGAGCGGTTGTGCCCTGCCACTCCAGATGGGCCTGCTGGGTGGTCCGTGTCCAGAGAGGTGTCCAGCTCCTCTACATCCGTGAGTCTGGGTCGGGGGCTTGCGGACTGGCTGTGCTGGCTGCTGTCACCCTCTCCAGCATCCAGCAGTTCGGCACCTGTGGGGAGAATGAGATGGGTCATTGTGTTGCACCTAGCAAAGTATGTATTGGTTGTCTGACATTCACAGTTCGTGCACTGTCATGCACAGGTTTCCCAGTGGCGTGTGTGTGGATGTACGATGTGTGTATGCGTGGGCTAGGCAATGGGTCTGTGTGATGTGGACATGTGGCATGGGACGGATTAGCAATGCCGATGGGTGTGTGTTGCTATGCTCCTACATTTTGTGGCTCGTGTGTATGCGTGCTCCAGGACCATCGACGATGTTGGGTTGAACGATGGTTTAGGGGGAAGGATGGAACGCTTAGGTACGCTGATGCCAAAAGGAGGTACAGCCCCCTAAACGGTCTTGGGTTGTAATATGCTTTTGGGGTACATACTGTGGGTAATGGGTGCAGAACGTGATGTGTTCTGGCAACGTGACAGTGCATAGACAAAGGTGTGTGTCTGTCTCACATGGCTGGAATATCTGCTGACTGTTATCATTCATGGACATCACATTGGTAGCAATGTTGTGAGTTCGTGCTTGTTGTGTGCCACACGACGTATTGCAGATGGGCCAATTCCTTTGTGTGCGTGCTGCCCTGGTACATGTGCATCAGTGCTGTGCTCTTGGGGTGTTGACTATATTATGTGTGTTGTTACTCGCAGTGTGACGTGCGCTTCAGTCACTGCAGGCACTTGATTTGTCATGGGCAGGTATCTTAGCGTGACTACTGTATGAGGGCCAGCTGTTCGGATGACATACCTTTCATGACACTGTGGCTGTGAGATGAGATGGATGATATGTTGAATGTGCATTGTGTGCCTGTGTGTTTCATGGGTCCAGTTGTCTTTGTGTGCAATATTGTGGTTCCAAGCTGTTACTTCTAGTACGGTCTGTCTTACGTGGGCGTTGTTGTACGATGTGTGGGTGACAGGCAGTGAGGACTACATGGACAGGACTTCAATGGTGTTGCTGATGTGTGTGATGGGTGGCACAGTGCCTGCCGTGTGGGTCTGTGCTCCAGTGGGACTTGTGCATGCAGATGTGGCTCCTTAGGTGTTGCTGTATCTGTGATGGGTCATGTGGGGTTTGACTCTGTTGAACATGTCCGTGTGCACATTGGTCTCATGATTGTGACTGGGAGCAGTGCTGCGTGTTCCTCTGCTACGTGACATGTCCCATGTGTCAGTCGTAGTACAGTCCTCATGCCTACAGACGCCCCGCCCTGTACATTTCCCACCTACAGGTTGTTTCTGAGTGCGCAATGCAATGGATGCCACATGGTACTGGGAGGGAGGTGTGCTCCACCTTGCTGGTCTGTGGGAGTGGGGGCCTGGTGGGTGTTTTACTTCAGCTGTCCCCCTCCGACCCACTGTCTTTGTGTTCCGGCTACTTACCTGTTACTTGTCGGTCAGTGCAGCTATGGCGGACACATGGATGTGGGGTGCGCTCCACCTTGCTGGTCTGTGGTAGTGGGGGCCTGGTGGGTGTTTTACTTCAGCTGTCCCCCCTCCGACCCACTGTCTTTGTGTTCCGGCTACTTACCTGTTACTTGTCGGTCAGTGCAGCTATGGCGGACACATGGATGTGGGGTGTGCTCCACCTTGCTGGTCTGTGGTAGTGGGGGCCTGGTGGGTGTTTTACTTCAGCTGTCCCCCTCCGACCCACTGTCTTTGTGTTCCGGCTACTTACCTGTTACTTGTCGGTCAGTGCAGCTATGGCGGACACATGAATGTGGGGTGTGCTCCACCTTGCTGGTCTGTGGTAGTGGGGGCCTGGTGGGTGTTTTACTTCAGCTGTCCCCCTCCGAACCACTGTCTTTGTGTTCCGGCTACTTACCTGTTACTTGTCGGTCAGTGCAGCTATGGCGGACACATGGATGTGGGGTGTGCTCTACCTTGCTGGTCTGTGGTAGTGGGGGCCTGGTGGGTGTTTTACTTCAGCTGTCCCCCTCCGAACCACTGTCTTTGTGTTCCGGCTACTTACCTGTTACTTGTCGGTCAGTGCAGCTATGGCGGACACATGGATGTGGGTGTGGGAATTGCTCATTCTGGCGCATCTGGAATACAAGGGGACCTAGTGGGAGTTGCGGTGCTGGCTGACTGTACACATGCCCCCATGGTTTTGTTAGTTGGTAGCTTTGGGCTGAGTGTGTGTGAGTGTCTGTTGCATGTGTGGGTGATGTCTTGTGTATTGTGTACTGGACATGGGGGGGTTTGTCCCTAGGAGCTATGGCATGGTGGTAGTGCATGTGATTACATAGCGGTGTGCTGGTATACGTTTGTTTGTACTTACCAGCCTCCACTCCCCCTGGTAATCCGGTGAGGATCTCCGGATGTATGATGACTCGCACCTTCTCCTCCCACGCCTTGAAGGTCTTGAATAGCGTGGGATTCCCTCCGCCAGTCCTGGCAGCCAGCTCTCGATTTTTGGTCTCCTTCTTCTTGACCACGCTTTTGAGGTCGTTCCACCTTTGTTAATTTCTCCTCTGTTGCGTGGAACGTTCCCGACTGCATTGACCTGGTCTACGATCCTGCTCCACAACCGGTTTCTGGTGGATAGTGGTGTCTGTTGGACCTGGTTGCCATAGATTTGTGGGTGCACCTTGACGATCTCGTCGACCATGACCGTCAGCTCGGTGGAAGTGAACTTGGGCATTCTGTGTGGTGCCATGGTGTGTGTTTTGGTGTTTGTGGTGCTGGTGCGGTGTGTGATGTGCAGGGGGTTTGTGTGGCCGGTGTTTGGTGGTCGTGGTGGTGATGGGTGTGATAGGTGCGTGTCTGTGGTGTGCTGCTGTCCTTTCTGTCTCGCTGTGTTGTGTGCTTTCGTCCTCAGTTTGTAATGTTGCAGGGGGTTGTGGTCTGTGAAGGGGCTGGTTTTGTACTTACCTATGTGGGTGCGTCATGATGGTCTGTTGTTTTCAGGTGTGTTGTGGCTGGTGTTCTGGGATTTGTAGTTGATTTGTTTGTCCAGGGGGGTGTTTCAGGGATGTGTACTGTGTTTGGGTTTTTGTGCGTGGGTTGCTGTGTGGACTTGTTAGCCATGTTGTGTGTGTTTGTTTTCGTCAGCGGATGGTTTCTGTGCATGGACGTGGCCGCCAGGGCTTCCGCCGTGTCCATTTTCGTCACTGTTGTTTGCGCTGGAGGGCGGTGTATTTGTGGATTTCCCGCGCTCATGTCGGTACGATCCTAATTTAACGGGCGGTGTCTCGGTCGTCAGGGCGGGGCGGTTTTGGCTTGTCGTGCGTCTTTCCGTCCGTGGCGGGCGGATGGACTTAGACTCGGACATGGGCGGGCTGTATTTTCTGTTTATTTTCCGCCTCCGGCGGTTTTCGGTTCGCGGCATCGTAATTGCTCGGTCGGTATTCAGACGGTGTAGGCGGGCGGATTTTCGCCACTGTGGTTGATGGCTGATTTTTATCCGCCCGACATCGTAATGGACACCTAGATGTCTTCATTTATAATATATGTTATTAATAAAAATATATTTTGATTTATGTATTTCAATTTTTTATACAATAAAAAATTAATTAAAAAAATAACATGACAATTGTTTTTGTCTATTTTATTAATGTTATATTTAATACTGTATATTATAATTAGGGCTCCCGGTTTTCCGTTTAAACGGATTTTTACATATAAATACAGACGGAAAACAATTTTTCCTTTGTCTGTATTTATATGTAAAAACGCAAAATACTAGAAAATTTTGCCGCGCTGCCGTGCTCGAATCCAGTGTTATCTCGCCACACTCCCTTCCTGCTGCTGGAAATTCCTTCCCGGGCACACACACAGCCGCACCCGAGTACTTCACAGGTCTTTTGAAGACCATTTACTTGTTAAAGAGGCTTTATTGTTCTTTCACCCCATGCCGTAGCCTCCCCCAACGCCCCTGACTCCTCCTGTCCCAGGCCCCATACAGTGCACGTTTTAAACACTTAAATTCACAGTGCTGCAGCAGGAGAAAAATGAATATTTTCCCCCGTGACAATCGGCATGCCCATGATGTCGTCCATGATGGACCACTTCGGGAAACTTGGAGAAAACGCATTAACCGAATGTTTAATCGAAACATTATTTTTAACAAACCCCTCACCATAAAACATTATTTTTAACAAACCCCTCACCATAAAATGAGCAGTCAGGCGTTCTTCTCTCCCTAATCTACAAGCAATTTTAGCCGCGTTTTATGCCATGGTTTTTAGCAAGCGCTTGGCAGCTGTTTCAAGACCATCTGCAAGGGCCAAGTTGATTTTATTTTTATTACGTCCTCCTGCTTTTCCTCTTAAGGCTTTACTGTGTGCATATGTCAATCCCCCACATTTGCGTGTTTTCCTGCTGTTCTAATTGTTTTTCTACTCACTAGTGAGGTCATGCTTCCGCTCGGAAAATCTGTGTGCAACCTTAAAGTCAGAGATTCGAGTCCAGACTCGCCGCCTTGACTTTCATCCTCCCAAAGTTGATAAAACTAGTTGCAATGCCTTGTGTAATAGTAACACCAGTTATTTCAAGACTTCGAGGCGTAATTGATGAAGTGCTATATAGGTAACCCTAGGTTTGGCATGCAGCATTGCTTGTAACATAAAACTGCACTATGATCTGACATGCTATGGCACCTGTGTTAGTAACTTAAGCCTGTACACAGGCTTATGTTAAATGACATGCACGTGTGTATAACACACGTTTGTACATAAGCTTGGTGTGTTAAGTGAAATACAGCTGTTAGTAATGTAAGTCTGTCTGCAGTATTATGCCAAGGGACGTAGGGACATGCAGGGGTATCAGTAATGTTGGTCTGTAAACAGGCCTGTCATGTTACATGAACACTTTTGTTTTCATTTTAAAACTGGGGCTGACTAAACACAACCTATTTTTATTTTATTTTTTTTTAACGCAAAATTTTCTAGCTGGCTTTAGATGGAAATACAGAAGCGCTGGCACATGCTTGCTCCTGATAAGTGCTTGTACTCTATCCTAAAGTGTTTTTATAGCAGAACTGAGAAGCACAGGTACTCTCCTTTTCAAATTACTCAGTACCAGACCATTTAAAGCACTGCTAAAGCCACAACAAATCGCTAGTTTACGTGAACGCATGTGTGCATTGTCAATTTAAATAAATGTGAAAAAATACTAGCTGTAGCGTCGTCTTTTGCTTGTGGCAAAAATAAATGTGGATAAATACAGAAAAAATGCCCCAAAAATAAATATGGATAAATACAGACGGAAATGGCAAAAAAATAAATACCATAAAACCGGGAGCCCTAATTATAATTGTTATTAATTTAACTTTTTACATGTTTTAATAAACTATATATACAATGTTATTTATTTCCATTAGAAATATATTATAGTTTAAGTATAATACAACTCTAAACTGTAATACTTTTTAAATATATTTAAATTAATACAAACATATTTAAATTACTACAATTAATATTAATTCTTGTAAATACCCCACACTAAACTAAATTAATTTACTATTCCCACTCCAGTTAGTGTTAAATCAGGGTAGGTGCTGGACACTAAACTTAATAAATTTACTATTCCCACTCTAGTTAGTATTAATTCAGGGTAGGTGCTGGACATTAAACTTAAATAATTTACTATTCCCACTCCAGTTAGTATTAATTCAGAGTAGGTGCTGGACATTAAACTTCATTAATTTACTATTCCCACTCCAGTTAGTATTAATTCTAAGTAGGTGCTGGACACTAAACCTAATTAATTTATTATTCCGACTCCAGTTAGTATTTATTCAGGGTAGGTGCTGGACACTAAACTTAATTAATTTACTATTCCCACTCCAGTTAGTATTAATTCAGGGTAGGTGCTGGACACTAAACTTCATTAATTTACTATTCCCACTCCAGTTAGTATTAATTCAGGGTAGGTGCTGGACACTAAACTTCATTAATTTACTATTCCCACTCCAGTTAGTATTAATTCAGGGTAGGTGCTGGACATTAAACTTAATTAATTTACTATTCCCACTCCAGTTAGTATTAATTCTAAGTAGGTGCTAGACACTAAACTTAATTAATTTACTATTCCCACTCCAGTTAGTATTAATTTAGTGTAGGTGCTGGACAATAAACTTCATTAATTTACTATTCCCACTCCAGTTAGTATTAATTCAGGGTAGGTGCTCGACACTAAACTTCATTAATTTACTATTCCCACTCCAGTTAGTATTAATTCAGGGTAGGTGCTGGACACTAAACTTCATTAATTTACTATTCCCACTCCAGTTAGTATTAATTCAGGGTAGGTGCTGGACATTAAACTTAATTAATTTACTATTCCCACTCCAGTTAGTATTAATTCTAAGTAGGTGCTGGAAACTAAACTTAATTAATTTACTATTCCCACTCCATTTAGTATTAATTTAGGGTAGGTGCTGGACACTAAACTTCATTAATTTACTATTCCCACTCCAGTTAGTATTAATTCAGGGTAGGTGCTGGGCATTAAACTTCATTAATTTACTATTCCCACTCCAGTTAGTATTAATTCAGAGTAGGTGCTGGACATTAAACTTAATTAATTTACTATTCCCACTCTAGTTAGTATTAATTCAGGGTAGGTGCTGGACACTAAACTTCATTAATTTACTATTCCCACTCCAGTTAGTATTAATTCAGGGTAGGTGCTGGACACTAAACTTCATTAATTTACTATTCCCACTCCAGTTAGTATTAATTCAGAGTAGGTGCTGGACATTAAACTTAATTAATTTACTATTCCCCTCCAGTTAGTATTCATTCTAAGTAGGTGCTGTACACTAAACTTAATTAATTTACTATTCCCACTACAGTTAGTATTAATTCAGGCTAGGTGCTGGACATTAAACTTAATTAATTTACTTTTCCCACTCCAATTAGTATTAATTCTGGGTAGGTGCAAAACCCTAAACATAAATAATTTTCTATTCCTACTCCAAATTACAATAATTAAAATTAAATACTACACTATTTACTAAATTAATATACTCTAACATCTATAATTACCATTAAAATATTTTATTTTTACAAAATTTAAACATTTATATTTAATTGTATAAATTAAAACATAGTAATATCATTAAATATAGTGTACATTAAATATTTAATAGTTTACCAAAACATACAATAATTTAGTACACTATATATTATAAATATTTATTATTAATTAACATAAATATTATGAAAATTATACATTTGGTATATACATTTATCTAAATATTATAATACACATTATTTTATATACAGCAAATAATAAATACAAAATAATATTACAATATTATTTTTTAATATTTATTAATACATTTATGTTTATTAATAATTATTAATAAAAAAACTTTAAAATAATATTATCACTTTTTGTAAATATTATTTTTATATAACAAATTTATTAAAATTATGTTATTTAGAACATTTGATTACAATTACAACACTTTTGACCGGTAAAAACAACATCACAATACAAAAATTTTAATTTCGAATTTCAAAATTAAAATTTGAAATATAAATTTGTAATTTTTAATTTCAAATTAATATTTACTTATAACATTTAAATACCACCCACCATTAAACCCTAATAAACATCCATCCAGCCACTACAATTTTTTTTCAAAATTTTCAAATTATAATTTCGAAATTCTAATTTTAATTTTTAAAATTCATATTATTTTACAACCTCATTTTTAAAACACTCCCCACCCTTATCCCCTATAAACCCAACATCCCGCTCCTAAAATTTCTTTTTGTTTTAAATAAAAAAATATATTAATATTTATATTTTAACATTTCTATTTAATTATAATGTAAAAACAATATTTTTAAAACACTCTTCACCCTTATCCCCTATAAACCCAACATCCCGCTCCTAAAAATATTTTTGTTTTAAATAAAAAATATATTAATATTTATGTTATAAAATTTCTATTTAATTATATTTTAAAATCGATATGTTTAAAACACTCCCCACCCTTATCCCCTATAAACCCAACATCCCGCTCCTAAAACATATAATACAAATTTAATTTTTAAAAACATTCACTATTATTATACTTAAAACAAACATAACAATATAATACAAAAACAATATTTTGACATAACGATATTTTAACATTCGAAATAATACACTTCGATATTTTTAACATATATAAAAAACTATAAGGCCCATTACGATACCGGGCGTGAAAAAATCCGCCAGGCATGAAAGCGGCAAAAATCCGCTCGCACACACCGTCTGAACACCGACCACGCCATTACGATTACACAAACCAAAAACCGCCATCGGCGGAAAACCCACACAAGATACCGCCCGCCCTGCCAGTCGAGTCAAACCGCCCGCCACGGACGGAAACACGCACGACAACACAAAACCGCCCGCCCTCACGGCCGACACACCGCACGTGAAATTACGATCGCACCGCCATGAGCGCGGGTAAACCACAAATATACCGCCCGCCAGCGCAAACAACGCCGATGAGAATTGACACGGCAGAAGCCATGGCGCCCACGTCCCTGCACAGAAACCATCCGCTGACAAAAACAATCGCACACAACATGGCCAACAAGTCCACACAGCAAGGCACGCACAAATACACAAGCACAGTACACATCCCGAAAACACCCGACCCCTGGACAAACAAAAAATACAAAGGCCAGAACACCAGACACAACACACCTGAAAACAACAGACCATGAGGACACACCCACATAGGTAAGTACAAAAGCAGCACTCCCACAGACCACAACCCCTTGCAACATTGCAAACTAGAGAGGAGAGGAGAGGACACAGTGACACAGCAAGGACAGCAGCACACCACAGAAACGCACACATCACAACCACCACCACCACCACCACCAAACACCGGCACCACAAACCCCCTGCACATTACACAACACACACCGCACCAGCACCACAAACACCATGGCACCACAAAGAATGCCCAAGTTCACGCCCATTGAGCTGACGGTCATGGTCGACGAGATTATCAAGGTGCACCCACAAATCTATGGGAACCTGGTCCAGCACACACCACTAGCCACCAGAAACAGAATGTGGAACCGGATCGTAGACCAGGTCAATGCAGTCGGGACCCTGCCCAGGAACAGAGTTGAAATCAACAAACGGTGGAATGACGTCAAGAGCCTGGTCAAGAAGAAGGAGAGCAAGAACAGAGAGCTGGCTGCCGTCACTGGCGGAGGGAATCCCGCGCTCTTCAAGACCTTCAAAGCGTGGGAGGAGAAGGTGCGAGTCATTATACATCCGGAGATCCTCGCCGGATTAGCAGGGGAGTGGAGGCTGGTAAGTACAAACTAATGTATACCAGCACACCGCTATGTACTCACATGCACTACCACCATGCCACAGCTCCCAGGGACAAACACCCCCATGTCCAGCACACAATACACAACACATCACACACACATGCAACAGACACCACCACACACAGCCCAAACCTAACAACTGTAAGATACGTGGGGGCATGTGTACACTCAGCCAGCCACGTAACCACCAACAGGTCCCCAAGTATGCCAGAAGCGCCACAACGAGCACCCACCACACCCATGTGTCCGCCATAGCTGCACTAACCGACAAGTAACAGGTAAGTGGCAGGAACACAAAGTGCAGTGGGTGGGAGGGTGGACAGCTCAAGTACAACACACACCAGGCCCCTAGTCCCACAGCACAGCAAGGAGGAGCATCCCCCACACCCCACACCCACGTGTCAGCCACCGCAGTGCACACCGACAGCCGAAAGGTAGACATCACGGTCCACAACAATCGGTGTCAGTGGGTGTCCAGCCATCACCACGACCCACAACACCGCCCCCACCCCCACAGACCTGCAACATGGAGCACCCCCGCTTAGAACCATGTGGCATCCAGTACAGTGCACGCACGAACAACCTGCAGGTGGGAAACTGGACAGGGCTGGATTACTGGAGGCATGAGGACCGTAACACGACCAACACATGGGACATGTTACGTAGCAGACGAACACGCAGCACCGCCCACTGTCACGAACAAGTGAACAATGTGCACACGGACATGAACCACAGACTCACACCCCACATGACCCATCACAGACACAGCAACACCCAAGGAGCCACGTCTGCATGCACAAGCCACACTGAATATAGTACCACACGGCAGCCACTGTGCAACCCATCACACACAACCGAAACACCATTGAAGTCCTGTCCATGTAGCCCCTACTGCCTGTCAACCACACACCCCACAACTACGCCTATGTAAGACAAACAACACTAGACGCAACAGAGCGGAACAACATAAATGCACACGAACACCACTGAACCCATCAAACACACAGACACACCATGCACATACAACATACCATCCATCCCATCCGTCAGCCCCAGTCTCATGAAAGGCATGTCATCCGCACAGCTGCCACACATACAGCAGTCACGCTAAGATACATGCCCATGACCAACCATGTGCCAGAAGTCAATGAAGCGCACGCCACACTGTGAGCAACAAGACACAACATGGGCCACACCCCCGAGCACTGCAGTGATGCACATGGCACAGGGCAGCACGCACACCAAGGAGATGGGACAACTGCAATACGTCGGGTGGCACACAACCATCACACACTCATAACGATGCGTCCAATGCCATGTCCAGTAATCACAACAGACAGCAAATATGCAGGGTATGTCAGGCATGCACACACCTCAGACCATGCACTGTCATGCTGCCACAACACATGTCACGTTCGGCACCCATGGCTCACAGCATGTAGCCCAAAAGCATATTCCATCCCAAATGCGTTTCTGGGGCATGACCCCCATGTTGCCATATGCGTTCCTAAGCGTTCCATTTGCACCCCAAAAGCATATTCCATCCCAAATGCGTTCCTGGGGCATGACCCCCATGTTGCCATATGCGTTCCTAAGCGTTCCATTTGCACCCCAAAAGCATATTCCATCCCAAATGCGTTCCTGGGGCATGACCCCCATGTTGCCATATGCGTTCCTAAGCGTTCCATTTGCACCACAAAAGCATATTCCATCCCAAATGCGTTCCTGGGGCATGACCCCCATGTTGCCAAATGCGTTCCTAAGCGTTCCATATGCACCCCAAAAGCAAAGTACAAACCAGACCCAGGATGGGCCTGGAGCCCGCATACACCAGAGTCACAATAAGTAGGAGCACAGCAACACACCCATCGGCATAGCCAATCCGTCCCATGCCACATGTGCACAGCACACAGTCCCATTGCCAAGCACACACAACAACAGATTGTACAGCCACACACCCGCCTCCGGGACACACGTGCACGAGAGTGCACGAACGGAGAATGTCAGACAACCAATACAGACTTCGCCAGGTGCAACACAATAACAAATCTCATTCTCTCCACAGGTGACGAACTGCTGGATGCTGGGGATGGAGACAGCAGCCAGCACAGCCAGCCTACAAGCCCCCAACGAGGACACACGGATGTGGAGGATCTGTCCTCCTCTTCGGACACGGACCACCAAGCAGGCCCATCTAGTGTGGCAGGGCCCAGCCGCTCCCCAGGACCCCTCCTACCCACCAACCCATCATCCAGGGCTGCTGAACATTCCCAGCCCCCTGCTGCCACTGTCGTTGCAGCCACACCCACGGTCATTGCGGCCACACCCACGGGCATTGCGGCCACACCCACGGTCATTGCGGCCACACCCACGGTCATTGCGGCCACTACCACTGCCGCAACCGCCACCACGTCTTCGCTGGCCCCAGCCCCAGCGCAGGTGGTGGCCCGGACGACTGGATCCACCCTGGGAGCCAGGGCGAGGACCGTGGTGAGCAATGTGGCTAGTGGGCAGGCCGGTGGCAGCAGGACTGGTAGGAGGAGCAGGGTCAGGGAAACGCCAGCCTCCCCTGGGAGCCATGCCCTGCCTCAAATGGCCAGAGTCCTTGGGGCCTATGAAGAGGCCCAAGGACAATGGGCCAGGTCAGCTACAGACACGCGTGAGGTGCTGGGGGTGCTGAGGTCCATGGACGCCCGTATGGGCCAACTCGTGGACCTCATGGGCCAGCTGGTGGTGGCGGTGAGGTCACAGCCAGGGACAGCAGCTCCCCTCCGCCACCACCTGCCGGGGCGCAGGGTCGAGCAGCAGTGTCCAGTTCCCCTGCGTCCACAGCCAGTGAGCACACCTCAACCACCAGCATGTCGCAAGCAGGCACCCCCTCGCAAACGTGGAAGGGGCCGTCCGAAGTGGAAACAGATCTCCCGGGAGGACTTCGCACGCTCCAGACGCAAGTGAGGCAGCCAGCCAGCCTTCCTTGACCACCCACTGCATTGACTTGGACTACGATCCCACTCCACACAGCCATCTGGATGGCATGTGTGTGTTGGACTATGGACATAGAACCAGTGGGTACACCCTGAGCATCACGCAGCCATGACCGACAGCTCATTGTCACTGCACGCACCACTTTTGTCATCACCTTACACACAATCACATGTCACAGTTTGAAATAAATGCACCTCTTCCACAAACTGCTGTCTGTGCCCTGTGTTTTAATTGTACGGAATACAACGGCCACCTTGAGCGGAACGGCACCTGATGCGTGGCATGGCAATGGAACCGGAGGGCCTGTAGGGACCTAGGGGTGGGAGACAGAACAGGAGCACATTCAATGAGTGTGTCACACACCCATCACACAGTACATGTCAACAAATACAAGCAATGTACACACATCGCACAGAGCAATAGGGCACAATGCCACAGCCACCATCAGTGGCATACTAACCTGGGCATGGAGCGTTGACACACAGCACGCAGTGAACAAAAGGCCACCCTGACACAGCACACACACACCTGCACAAATACAGACACATCAGCCGTCGTACATGGACACTCACCGTTAAGTGAAGTAGCGGGCGATGAGCTGCTGGCGCACATTCCCAGCTTCCTCCTCTCCGCTGTCCTCCTCACTCGAGCTGTCCTGGTCTGCGGGCTGGGGCCCTGGTTGATCTCCGTCATCCACAATGAGGGGGATCTGCTTCCGAATGGCCAGATTGTGCAGCATGCAGCACGCCACCACTATCTGGCACACCTTCTGTGGGGAGTACGCCAGCGCACCCCGGTGCGGTCCAGGCACCTGAACCTGGACTTGAGGAGGCCAAAGGTACGCTCGACCACACGTCTGGTCCTCCCATGTGCCTCATTGTAGCGATCGTCTGCTGGGGTGCGAGGATTCCTCAATGGACTGAGCAGCCATGCCCCATTCGGATACGCAGAGTCACCTGGGTGTGAGGGACACAGAGAACCGTTGCTATTCCAACTGGACAGGGGACAGCATCGCACAACCAGCACGCTACACCACTCCACATACTCACCGACAATACAGCCACGATCCTGTTGCAGATTGGACATCAGTCGTGGCAAGATGCTGTTGCGCATTACGTGTGCGTCATGGGCCGAGCCTGGGAACTTTGCACACACGTGGGTTATCACCATGTCCGCAAGGCACACCACTTGCACATTCAGGGAGTGCGTGTGCTTCCTGTTGCGGTACAGGTGCTCAGTGGCCTGTGGTGGAACAAGGCCAACATGTGTGCAATCAATGGCACCAACGACGTGTGGGATCCTGCCAAGGGCATAGAATGCACCCTTCACTGCCGCCAATTCCACGAGCCCTGGGGAATCTGATGTACCTGTTTCGGTACAGCATCATGGCTGCCAGTACATCCCTCAGCACCTTGCTGAACATGGGCTGGGACATCCCTCCTCCACTGCCCACTGTGTGCTGGAATGACCCAGTGGCGAAGAAATGCATGGCGGCCATCACCTTAGCCGTGGGGGTGAATGCTGTCGGATACACCCTGCGGGGACGGAGATGGGGTTCCAACATGGCACACAGTCGATGCAGGGTTGGCCTGTCCAGCCGAAACTTCCTTATGACCTCAGTATCCTCCATGTCCTCCAGCAATTGGTATGGGCGGTCAATGTTCGGTCTCCGCCTAGGGAAGATGGCAGTGGACACATGTCAGAGCAACACAACACATAGCAATTTCGCATTCACATCACTGACATGACTGAGCAAGCACATGAGTCACAGCCCAGCTGTCAAGCAGGGACGGCACGGCCACAATACACTTACACAGGTCTCCCACCAATGGCAATGGCTAGTGATGCAAACCACTGCCATGGTCATGCACATGGGGATCTAGGCCCCAATGACTTGCGGGGCGTGCTGATGGGGACTGACTGCATATTCGTCAAGCGGCAACGCCACGGCAACATGAATGTCTGCTGAGCATGGCACTGCTTCCGAGGCTGGATGAGTATGGCACACGACGACGACGATGTGGGCACAGGCTGAGCGGCCAAAACAAGTGGGACCTGTGGCACGAGGGGATATGAGACAGTAGTAGGTGTCAGCACTGCACCCTATGTACAGCACTGTACGGATCACACCTCCCGAAACATTGACAGGTGTCCACATTGACAGCCCCATGCCAAGACGGCTGTGTGCTTGCAGTCACACGTCACAGGTGAGAGGTTACATTGCACGTGCCAGGTGGCAGACGTACATAGTGGGAGCTATCATGTGTGTGCATGTGTCTCCTGTTCAGGATCCACCAGATGGGCGCTGACTCTGTACTGACCATTGGACACAGCATGTTCCGTGGAAGGCTTGTGTGTGTGGGATGGTGGCACTGGATGTGCCTCCGTTGGGTGGGGGGCCATGCACAGGGCGGGTACGTCGATGATTGCGCATTGTTGGTCACGGTGGGTGCACCCACTAAGATGTGTTGCCCTGTGTACAATTCCTATGTCCGCATGATGATGGACTGTAGATGTGGGCAGACTACACATTGGTCGATGTGCTGTCCATGTGCATGTGCCTTCACACCAGGCACAGCTGCCCCTGCACATGTGACCCCTGCTGGACTCGCTGCTGGGTCTGTGGAGCTGATGCACCTTCTGTGCGTGGGGCGGACAGCTCACCTCACTTCCCTCATTGCGCATGTCATGACTTTGCCGCAGGTGACATGGATCATGGAGGGCCCACATGTACGCGTGGGTAGGCTACACATGTTTGTTCACTGGTCGCCACCCCCAGTCAGTGTTTCGAATGGGAAGGTTGTTGTGCTGGTGGTATATTCGATGTGGCGGATGGGCGGGCCTAGGTGCGGGCTTACATTCCGGACATGGGGGGTAGTTGGATTGGCGACTAGTTGCAGTACACACGGGACACGTCTCTTCCTTTCCACATCTGGGTCATCCCTTGTACTCACTGACAGTGATACAGTCATCTTCGCCCCAGCCCTCATGTCCTCCCCTCGCTCCCCCAATATGCATGTGCACCTGCGAGGCTAGCGCTTGCACAGGCAGCCCCAAGCTCGCACCAGAGAGGGCAAGGAGTGTATGTGTGGGTCCAGTTGCACGAGTGGGCTGTCTCAGGGTATGATGTGTGGCGGGACGCCGTCCACCTGCGTGGTGCCCCAAATGGAGACCCGGCCTGCATGGACTATGCATCACAGTCTTCGCCTTCCGGATCCGCCACCTGCGACACCCAGTGGCAGTGGCTGCCCTTGCGGCCAGGCCGCGTCCGTCTGTGACTGATGGCCCACACATTCACTCTTTGGCCTCTCTGGGGAGGGCTCGGGGGTGGTGGCGCACGCGCTTGCACTTAGTCGCAATGGCATGTGGCGTGGTTGGTATAATGGGCAATGGATGGGATGGTGCGAGCCACCTCCCGTGACGTCAGTGCTGCTCGTGCTGAGGTGCGTCCCCCTACACTTCCATTTGACTTGTGCCATGCTACACGTTGAGGTTCTATTGCCTGCGTGATATGACCAGGAGGAGCGCGAGGAGACCTCTCACACACCATGCTCCACTGCCATCCCGTGCCCTGTATCGCCTGTGCGGATTGACTATGTTGGGGTTACACCTGGTCGACTGGGGCTGTGTGTGCCTTGTCAAGGGGCATGGCGGGCGCACAACAGGATCCAGCTAGTCCACGGAGGGTGGGCTGACGTGTGCGCCTGGTTCCGCATTGTTCGTGTGCCCGGCTGCTGTGCACACACGTGTTCACTTCCCCCGACAGGTGTCCTCTCACAATGCCCAGGGAAGCGGTGGTGTACTGTTCATGACCCCTCCCAACACGGCGTGCTCCAACTTGGCATGTGCGCATCTACCCGTCGCACCCACCCACCTGAGCACTGCGTCCATACGACTTCACACGACACATGTGTGTCTTCCACAGTTGTGCTACTCATTTGCGTTGACATCCAATACCAGTGGACTACATGGTCATGTCACGACTGCCGTGTACTTCACATACTCTCATCCTCTCTCATTCGTACTTGTGAAATGAGTCAGCGGAGACAGTTTTGGTTTCAAACATTATATTGAGTCTTCTGTCCTCTGTGATGCAGTATAGTGGACACTACTGGCAGCGGAATACATGTTGAGGATATACTGAGCATGATTACAAATGGGATAGGGTGTGGGGTTACATGTGATTGGCTGTTGCATGTGGGATGTGGGCTTCAGAGTTACATCTGCTTGGCCAAGGCTGTGCTAATGTACATTTACGTATAGCTGCGGAGCTGCGGACTTTGACACAGACGGTATACAAGTAGCCTACCAGACCGCTTGGCATCATGGGCACAGTCCATCTCAGTTCCATGTGACAGGTTTGCTGCGGTTGTTCCTCATGCACGCGTGCATGTGAGATGACATCAGGGCATGTGCTTGCGTGCATGCAGCGGCGTGCCACTTGTTGTTGCAATGTGGTGGTTACTGGACATGTCACAGTCACTGGGGTCGTGTTGTTGTTGTTTGCACTTGTCGTCCGTGCAAAGGTCCTGGTATGGGATTCCCGGGGCGGGGGTGGGAGGGTGCAGCACCCACAGACTCCAGGCGACCTATTCATGTCCACTGAGCGGTGTGTGTGTCCATGGGCGCTGGATCCATGTCGTGTCCTGGTTGTTCGTGCAGTTCCGTCCATGTGGGTGCGATACACAGACCCCATGCCACTGCCTCCCACGATGCATGCGGTGTTCCTGGATGTGATGGGGAACAGTGTGCATGTCCCGGTCATATCCGATGTCATGGCGATGTCGTTGATGGTGTGGTAATTGTTGCCGGTCGTTTGGTATGGCTGTTGTGGTGGTGACTGGCCAGTCCGTGCGGAAGCTAAGCATGGGTGCGGGGTTGGACATCATAGGTCAATCGGGGAACCTGCGTTGGGGTCCGACGAATTTACAGGTTGTCAGGTATGCGATGCCGTCCAGCAGGGCTTCCATGTCATTGGTGGTGTTTATGTTTGCCAGCCAATGTAGCGGATGGTGGCTGTCAAGGTGTTGTTCGTAAGTTGTCCCTTGGAGGACCATGATGGGGCATGCTGGGTGACATTCGATGTAGCTGTGCTCGATGATCCGTCGTGTAGAGGCACAGTGGTCCCATTTCAGTGCGGGTGCGATGTTGGCCACATACGCCATGCCCCCATAGGCAGAGCAGGCCCTGTCGTGTGCGTCCAGAGGGAGGAATAGTACTAGCAGGTCCGCCTTTAGACATGCTGGGTTGGAGAGACACATCTCCACGGGATGCTGGTAGGGACACCTCCGACAGTAGAAGACGGGTATGACGCAGCTGAACAATGTGATGCGGTAAGTCAGGCGGTAACTTACGTTCAGCAGGGACAGGAGTTCGCATCCCAATATATGTATCAGGTTGGTTTTGTACAGCTTGACCTGTCCGGCGTAGTTGGGTAGGTGTGTTGCGGTTGCCATTTTGCAGCGGTGCGTTGTGGTGGCGTGCTCCGGCTGTGTGTGCAGTCTGCAATGTGCACGCTCCGAGGTTGCTGTGAGCTCTGTGTAGTCGTAGGGAGACAGGACTTGTGTTCTGTTGGCTTGTGCGGAGGACACGGGCCCTCATCCCACATGCTTCTCAGACAGTTCAAGGTCAGTGATGTGTGACTCCTTCCAATTAACTTGCATGGGGCCGACATGGGGGAGTGTTTTCTTTATTCTTTCCCGTCCGTTGTGTTCTTCTGTGATATGCGCTATCTGCCCTGTGGTCGGTCTCCTCTGCATGCCTGTGTTGGTCTTTTATTGGACAATGGCTGTATTCACCGGCTTCTTTCGTAGGGCTGTGGTTTCGGAGTTGGAATGGAAGGTCATTCAGTGCTGTCTGCTCTCCCTTGTGTGGGCGGCAGGCTGCCTTTCCGCTCTGCGTTGGGCCTTGTGTGTGAGTGTTATTCTTGGGCCACCTGTTGTCGGTCCCCGGGCTCTTTGGTGTTCCGTTTTGTATGTCTTGTTCATATGTGCAGGGTGGTATGGGTGTTTCAGTGTGGTACTGGCGTTCCTCTTCCCGAAGGAGCCCTGCTTCTCCTAGTTGGTGTTGCCGCCGCTGTGTGCTTCGCCATGTTTGTTGCACTGGGGTGTGTCCTGCTGTTGCGTGACTTCACTGACATGTGTGCGTCGGTTGTGTGACGTTGGGTGTTGTCCGTGAATTGGGCGTTGGGGACATGTCTGTGGCAGGCCTGTCACGTGTCATGTGCGTTCGGGGTGGGGCTGGTGTGTGTGCTGCTTGGTTGTGTCCCTGTGTCTGTGTGCGACGCATGCATGGCGCTGCGGTTGGCCTCTGCATTGTGCGCATGTGTGGCAGCGTCATCGCCGCTTTGGGGCCGTGACGGGGTGGTTGGTTCCTAGTCCCAGGTGGTGTGTACACATGTGTTACGAGATGTTACAATTTGGCCTGTGTGTCATATGTGGATGCTATGGTAGATGTGTCGTGTACACGCGGGGTGGGGGTTGTCCGCTTTTTCCGCCCTTGCACTGTGTGCGCTGTTTGCGTGCACTTGTTGTATGTGTGCCTACCTGCGTCTTCGCGGTACGTTGCGTCCTTGGTGGTGCATCAGATAGAGCATAGGGAGGGCCTGCAGTGCTGGATTCATGCTCGGGGGTGCCGCTTCTTCGGTGTCCGTGCTCGGCGTTCGTGTTACCGCTTCGGTTTGACGTACGGTGTCTCTTAGCCGTGGGTTCAGTTTGTGTGCGGCATCGTAATTTGTACGCCGGGCGGTACGTGTTTCGTTGGACGGTGTGTGTCAATTGTGCTGCGCCGCTACGTGTACGGGCGCACTTTGATGGCGGACGGTGTCGCTGGCTTGCCGGCGGTGTTTGGCTGACTTTTCGCATCGTAATCGGGCGGGCGTGTGGACTGCTGCGTGCAGGCGGTAACTGGTGGTTTTTGCATCCGCCAGCATGGCGGTAGTGCTTCCGCCCGACATCCTAATGGGCCCCTATATTTTTTACATCGATATACTAAACATCGATATTTAAAACACTCGATATTTCAAACTCGATATTTTGGTATGTCGATATAAAAATATCGATATTATGTCTACTTACCCACCCAGACACCTAGAGGTGAGTCAGCCCACAGTAAGCACCATACAAGATTCCAATGTTGTATGAAAACTAACATTCCATAAAATCAACATCTGGAAAAAGCAAATATGCCTGGGGGTTGTTTGATGGAATATAACTTTAACTGTAAAGAGGCATTGCATCACAGACATGGATTACGTAAAAGGATTGTACATTAATTGTTGAGAAAACGAACAGGGTTTTTGTCTGTGAAGAGAAGGACATAAAAAGGGGCACCGCAGGGGCCTGTTGTGCAAAGTCAGTCTTTAATTGCTGGTGGGTCTGATGGCCTAGAGTTGCCACCTGACCAGTATTTTAATGTCCCGGCTGGTGCTTAAATTAGGAAAATGACCTATAGCCGGAATAATTTCTCTTATCAGGACATACTTTAAACAGTAAATATAAGCAGGAATCACTTAAAAATGTGCCCTAGAGTTGACCGAATGATCTCTGACTGATAAATGAAGACAGAAAAGCCATGTTAAAAATGATTACAGATGATTTTATATAATGTTCTATTAAAGTATCACGCGCTTTTGCAAAAATCTTAACACGTGAACAAATGTCTGGTATTTTTCTATTGTGAAGGTGGCAGAACACTCTGGGTAATGGCAGGTCCCACCCCTTTTAAACCCATGTCACTTACCAATAACACTGAAAAGTCCTGGCCTTGGCTGAAGTAAGGTGAAGTTGGCTCTTGTGTGAAGATGGGAGGCTGAATGCCAACTGGCTGTGGGAGGGCTGAAGAGCTGGAACCGAGTCACCACTGCGAGAATGCATGGATGTGACTCAGTCCAGTCCGGTCCAGTCCTGTGTTTCTGCCTGATCCTGGAGAGGTGGGATGCGGAAGCCGGTGCCCATTGCAGCAGGATAGTGCTGATACGAAAACTATGCCATTTCTAAGGTGGTAAAGAAGGGAAATCCCAAGTAAACTCTAGTATATATAGTGATTTCTCTTCACTCTACTCCACGGTTTCACCGTTTAATTGGTGATGTAACTCTTCATGACATCCCAGCAGATGAGGAAATGAAGATGTGCACTTTGTTTTAACTTTGTGAGCATGCCCATAAGCACTTTCACTTATTGATGAAGAAAGTGCTGATGACACTAGGTGGGACTTCTGTGCCAACCTGTGAAAGCCAGAGACCCTAGCCTGGTCCCAGCTCAGCCAGGCCAAAGGCCAGCCTTGTATGTGTTGAACAAGCTGATCGGAAGATGCAAACATGATGAGATAGAGACATACGATGAGAAATGAGCGCACAACCAGAAAAGACAACAACTGCAAGGTGATACATACTGAATGAAGCATGCAAATAAGATGAGACATGTAGGCATAGGGACAAATTAGAAACATGCATGATAAAAACCAATAAAAAGTGATGATCTGATTCTAAGAAAAAATGCAGCGAAACGTAGGCAAGCCAAGAAATTAAAACATGCCTAAAATCACCATATATTTGCTGTGCGGAAAATAAATGTCCCACGGCATTCGCTGCCAGAACTGGTCAATACTACATGACACCATATTTCACATTTTCATGCCATGAAAACAAAATTATCCGAGCCCTAATGTAGCGCTTATGAGCCATGTAAGAGTTTGAGCGACAGGGGTAGAGTGTGCATGAATAAAGATGATCCCGAAAGTTTGGTGAACAGCCTAGAAGAAAATACCAAAGTCAAAAAGATTAGGACCAAGTGAGCAGGACCAGGGCAATGTCTGTGGTACTGTGCCAGTCTGGAAGACATGACCAGTGCCAGGACCCAAAGTGGTGAAAAGCCTTAAAAATCAGGATTTGAGGGTCTGAAGCATAACTTAGGAAACAAGTTCAGAGATTAAGAGCCTTATTTAGATCTTGGCGGATCTGGTCCCGCTGTCACTTTTTTGGCGGGTTCGCCGCCCGCCTACTTGGCGGTCAACCCGCTCTATTTAGATGTTGGAGGCTCTATGGACAAAAGACCGTCCGAGTGCCGCCGACTCTGCCAGGAGTTTTCACCTGTGTTGGTGGCATCATAGGCAGAAGAGGCTGTTGGCGCGAGTCCAACCAAGAGTACCGCTGGGCCAATATTGATGTGCCTTTCCATCAAGAAAACTGTGGCAAGGATACCTCCTACTTTGAGTTGGCGGAATCGAAGGAAATGAGGTAGAAAAGTAACTTTATTTTGGTTTCCCACTTCTGTTTTCGTCTTGAACCCCATTGTCCAGGTCCTTCCTTTGCCACTTGTCCTTGACGATGACACTAATCAACTTTGTTGTTGCCAGGATCTAAGGTAAGCGTCTTTTACACTTGCCTTGCTATGATTCATGTGTTGACAATTGCTTTAGCCTCGTGTATTTTGACATTGCTCTTACATGCAATTTTTTTCTTATTTGGAATATGTTAGTGTTAATTTTACAACTTATCACATTAAAATGAAAACAACTGTACTGACACTTAAATAAAAAATATGTTGGAGTGGTTGTGGGTGTTGTGCTTGCAGTACTTGTGGTGCCTGTGGGTGTGCATTCAATAGTGTGTGTATGTTGTTTGTGTGCAATGCTATATGTAAAAGAAAAAGGAATAGCACTTTACTTACATATATTTTTAGAAGCAAACACAACATATATATGTATTGACACATTAATAAGTAGTACTTACCAGTCTCCACTCCACCAGGGACTCACTCCATCAAGAATCCGCCACTAGGACAATGCCTGCACAACAGGGATATCTAAATAGGCTCTGCGCAAACCCGCTGGCCTGATGGTGACAGAGTACTGTTAGCCAGCAGAGTAGTCCGCTGCATTGATGGAGGTGCACCACTTACACAACGGTAAACAGACTGTTGATGCGGACGGCGGTTTAACCAGCCCACTTCAAGATATGGCAGAAGGGACTCTGTCAGCTCGATGGAGTACTTGTAACCGCCGCAACTTAGGGACGATGGGAGTCCCGCCAAAATCAGGCCCTTATTAAGCATGAGATAGATAGGAATATTACCAGCTGTGAACAATGAAGGAAAAATCCTATGCACAACCAGAACATTTATCATTCCTACATTCCAATGTTTATAGCATTAACATTTTAAATGGATGTAAAACTTCAGGCACACAAATGGTTAAACACCAAAGAAGCGTCTGAAGTATTTCAGGGAATTTTAACCGGAATATTAAACCATTTATCGTTTGTTATCTTTATATTTTGGTATTTTGCATAGTGTCTGAGCAATGTACCTTAATTGGTGTTGAGAGAAGATATAAGATTGTGCACAAATGAGGAGTCACACATTTTTAAGATATTTATAATTTTTAGGCACACATAGACAAAGTGATTTACCTGAGATCACATTATTTTCAGTCAGTTGAAAAGCCGGGACTGGAACTCTAGTCTCCAAGCTCCTAAATCAATCAATCAATCAGGGAATTGTAAGCGCGCTACTCACCCGTGAGGGTCTCAAGGCTGATCTGTTTAGCCGAAGAGCCAGGTCTTGAGGGTCTTCCTGAAGGTGTTCAGGGAGGGGGCGCGTCTGATGTCTGCCGGTAGCTCATTCCAGGTCTTGGCTGCAATGTGAGAGAAAGATCTTCCGCCTGCTCTGGCTCTGTGGATGCGCGGGGTTTCGGCCAGTGCGAGGTTGGAAGATCGGAGGTTTCTTTTGGGTACGTGGAAGTAGATTCTGTCGTTGAGGTATTTGGGTCCGGTGTTGTGTAGGCATTTGTAGGCGTGAGTGAGGATTTTGAAAGTGACTCTTTTCTCCACGGGGAGCCAGTGGAGACTTCGTAGGTGTTGGCTGATATGTTCGTGTCGGGGGATGCCGAGGATGAGTCTGGCGGCGGTGTTCTGTATTGTCTGGAGTTTGCGGAGTAGGGACTTGTTGATGCCAGCATAGAGAGCGTTTCCATAGTTCAGTCTGCTGGTGATGAGTGCGTGGGTGACTGTCTTCCTTGACTCAGGGGGATCCACTTGAAGGTCTTGCAGAGGATGCAGAGGGTGTTGAAGCAGCTGGAGGTGACGGCGTTGACCTGTCGGTTCATGGTGAGTGATGAGTCGAGTACGATGCCGAGGTTCTTGCCGTGGTCTGAGGGGGCAGGTGGGCTTCCAAGGGCGGTCGGCCACCAGGTGCTGTCCCATGCAGAAGGGGTGGTACCGAGGATGAGGACTTCTGTCTTCTCGGCGTTGAGCTTCAGCCAGCTGTTGGTCATCCAGACTGTGACGTCTTGCATTCCTTTCTGGAAGTTGAGTTTGGCAGTGGTGGGGTCTTTGGTGAGGGAGAGGATGAGCTGGGTGTCGTTCGCGTAGGATACGATGTTGAGGCCGTGTTGTCGGACGATGGCTGCGAGGGGGGCCATGTAGATGTTGAAGAGGGTGGGGCTCAGTGATGAACCCTGTGGGACTCCGCAGGTGATTTTCGTGGGGTCGGAGAGGAAGGGTGGGAGTCTGATCCTTTGGCTTCTTCCGGTGAGGTATGATCGGATCCAGTCCAGGGCCGTTCCTTGTAAGCCTGCGTCGTGTAGTCTGACGACTAGTGTGCGGTGGGAGACGGTGTCGAAAGCCGTTGATAGGTCGAGTAGGATGAGGGTTGCGGAGTGGCCTTGGTCCAGGAGGGTGCGGATGTCGTCTGTGGCGGCGAGTAGGGCAGTCTCTGTGCTGTGGTTGCTTCGGAATCCGGATTGGGACGCGTCGAGGACGGCGTTCTCTTCAATGAATCGTGTCAGTTTCCTGTTGACTGTTTTCTCTGCAACTTTGGCTGCGAAGAGGAGGAGCGAGATGGGCCGATAGTTCTTGAGGTCGGTGGGGTCAGCTGTGGGCTTCTTGAGCACGGGTTTGACTTCTGCGTGCTTCCAGTCATCTGGGAAGGTGCCCGTTTTGAAGGTGGTGTTGATGGTGCGTTGTAGTTCGGGTTCGATGACGGCCGCGGCTCTGTGGTAGATGTGAGGGGGGCAGGGGTCGGTGGGGGCCCCCGAGTGGATGCTTTTCATGGTCGAGACGGTGTCTTCGGCCGTGATCGGTGTCCAGTTGGAGATGGTGGGCTGGCTGGTGTTTCTGTGGGGCGGGGCCGTCTGTGGCGCCTGGTGGAAGGTCGATTAAGTTGTCGTAGAGGTTTTTGATCTTGAGGTGGAATTAGGTTCCAAGCTTGTCGCAGAGGTATTGGGATGGGGTGATGTCTGTGGCTTCGCTGCGTGGGTTGGTGAATTCCTGAATGACACTGAAAAGTTCCTTGGAGTTGGTGGAGTCGGCCAGGATTTTGTTGTGGATGAAGTTCCTCTTGGTGGCTCTGATCTGGTTGTGGTAGTCCGTCATGGCGTCCTTGTAGGTGGTGTGGTTTTCGGTTGTCTTGGTGTTTCTCCAGTTCTTCTCCAGGCATCTGCAGGTGCGTCTGGCTTCTTGGAGAGCGGTGGTGAACCAGGCGGCTTTCCTGGGGCGTTGTCTGTCGGGGCTGCGTAGCGGGGCGAGCTCATCTGCGCAGTTGAAGATCCAGGTGTGGAGTTCTCTGGCTGAGTCGTTTGCGTCGGGTGCCCAGGTGTGGTTGTCTCGGGTGAGGGTGGAGTTAAGTTGCTCTTCGGTAACCTTGCTCCAGTTCGTTCGAGGTGGGCGTGGGGCTGGTTTGGGTGCCTTGGGTTTGTTGATGGCGAAGTGTACTCAGTGGTGGTCGGTCCATGGCGGCTGCGTTGCGTGGCTGAATTGGACGCTGTTTCCTGCCGCGAAGATGGGGTCGAGGGTGTGTCCTGCTCTGTGGGTCGGTGTGTTGACGAGTTGTTTAAGTCCGATGCTGGCGAGGTTGTCACGAAGGATAGTGGAGTTGGGGTCGCTGGGGTTGTCGAGGTGGAAGTTCAGGTCTCCAATGAGTATGTAGTTTGCTGAGGCGATGGCGTGGGGTGCGATGAAGTCGGTGATGGTGGGGGTGGCGAAGGGTGTTCGGGGGCCGGGGGGTCTGTAGATGAGGGTTCCTCGGAGTGTGGCTTTTGGGGTGGTCTGGATCTGGAAGTGCAGGTGTTCGGCGGAGGGGAAGGTTTCGCTGGAGGTGGTGAGGCGGAGGGTGCTCTTGTGTGCGATGGCGAGGCCCCTTCCTGGGTGGTTGGGGCGGTCTTTCCTCTGGATCTTGTATCCGTCTGGGATGGCAGTGCTGATGTCGGGGGCAGAGGATGCGTTGGTCCAGGTCTCTGTGAAGAAGGGGATGTTGGGCGAGAGAGAGTTGAGTAGGTTCCAGATTTCCATGGCGTGTTTGTGTACGTTGAGGAGGATGCATTTTAGGGTGTCCCCGGTGCTGGCGTTGGCGGGGTTGGAGGTCGGGGTGGCGGTGAGGGTCTGGCGGCAGGAGAACTGGCTGTGGGTCGTGTTTGGCGAGGCCTGTTGGCATTCTCTAAGTCTTCCAGGGTTGAGTGCGAGTAGGGTGGTGGTGTCATAGCGATGGGTAGTGGGAGGACCAGGGTTCCTGGCGCTGGCCACGGTCGGGTCACGGACAGGCGCAGACAGGCTTGCCTTTGGCGCACCTTCGGCGCGCCGGCGGCGTGCCCGCTGCGCGCGGCTGCTGCACGACCGCGCAGCGGCCACCATTAAGTAGGGGAGGTGGGAGGGAGGAGAGGCTGGGAGCGGGGGAATTCCGGAGGGGAATTCCGGGGGGAGGGGCCGCAGGGGCAGCAGCGGCGAAAGGCAAAAGGAACAGGCAGGCACGAGAAAATAAAAACAGTGGTGGAATTAGAGCAAGACACAGATGGGCGCAATAACAGTGTCACAACAGGGAAAAATTAAGAAAAAAATGGCTGAGAAAGGTTACGGTGGTTGCAGGCAGCCTGGTCCCAGTTGGAGCGGGCAGCAGGCGCAGGAGCGGGCAGCAGCCTCGAACCTCCCAAGGAGGAGGTCGGGGTCTGGAGGCAAGAGACGGCACAGCGGAGCTGCGGGGAGAGAGTGGACCTAGACCGAGGGTCAGAGGTCTTATTCGCGCTCCCCCGCAGCGGCCGCCATTAAGTAGGGAAGGTGGGAGGGAGGAGAGGCTGGGAGGCGGGAGCGGGGGAATTCCGGAGGGGAATTCCGGGGGGGTATTCTGGGGGGGAATTCCGGGGGGGAGGGGCTGCAGGGGCAGCAGCGGCGAAAGGCGAAAGGAACAAGCAGGCACGAGAAAATAAAAACAGTGGTGGAATTAGAGCAAGACACAGATGGGCACAATAACAGTGGCACAACAGGGAAAAATTAAGAAAAAAACAGCTGATTAAGGTTACGGTGGTTGCAGGCAGTCTGGCCCAGTTGGAGCGGGCAGCAGGCGCAGGAGCAGGCAGCAGCCTCGAACCTCCCAAAGAGGAGGGCGGGGTCTGGAGGCAAGAGACGGCACAGCGTAGCTGCGGGGAGAGACTGGACCTAGACCTAGAATTGGTAGTGTAGCCGCCATCTTCTTTCTTTCTGGGACAACCGACCCCAGAGTACCTCTTGCACTCTCCTGTTGATTGGCACAAAACCTATTTTAATTTCCATTTTATAATGGTATTATTGGACAGCCTCCTGTATTTACTTTAGGAAGCCTCTTGTTCCACTTTAGTTTCTGCTAAATAGTTCTTTTATTTGAATTTTCCTGCATTCTTTATGTATTCTGTAAAACGTATATGATTTTGACATTCAAAAACTATGTAGTTGTCTTTCAAAAATCCCAATCAATTTTAGGGTTCATGCTTCAGGAAAAAACAATTCTTCAACAATCGAAAAAGTGAAAAAAGAACCAACTCATATGTTAAGTAGATACCTGCATCAATCATAGTAATATTATTATTCTGTTTGAGTTCGCCAAAAATTACACTCTTTGTAAGGACTTTTAGTCCAATGCATAATTCATTGAACAAAGGCATTTTTGTGAACCACACCAATTATAATATATGGGCCCCACAATTGTCTATGCAGTGTATTTTGATGTGTCTCTCTCTAATATTTGGTATTAGTGTCGTTGTTAGTATTATTTATACTGTGCAATTCACATAGATAAATCCTTATCACAACCATATACCTTTAATGGTTGCTGCTGTTGTAAAGAGTAAAAATAACCGCCTTTAACAATACACATATATTTTGCTTTCATAAGTACAGAATTCAATTTCGATTTAGTGCTCACCTTCCAAGTCTCCCATGTGGCTCTGTTCTGGGAGTGCATGTGTCTTCATCAAAACAAACCAGGACTGGGAATCAGGAACCCATGACTTGCTACAACAATTTTAATTGCTGAAGTTAAAGCAATTTTGTCGGACTGGGCACGTGTACCATGCTGTTAGAATTCCAATCCATTCAGTTACAAACACCTACTCCTACCAAATTCCCCACACGGGATGCGTACACTTTTGCCAGATTTTAAGACAACTTTCAAGTCCAAAAACAACAAAGTACAAGCCTAAAAATAGGCAAGTATTGCCACTTCATTAACTTCCGTATAGCCTACTAGCAGCGTTTGAAAATACACTTCTATTTCAAGGATTTATATGTTCAACGCCCACATTAATCAAACTGACTATATGTTGCATCCTTAAAACAAAGTTGCTGTGACAGGAAAATTGTCACTCATTTGCTATCTGATGACATGGAGCAAGATGCTGAAAACTTTTGCGAATCTGATGTCAGGGACTGCAACTGTGGAAAGATGCTCTTCAGGGTCAATTTTATACAAAGAGCTCACACTTGGCATACTCACACCAGGCCTCCCAAATAATTGGGAATATCGACCAAAGCTTACTGTATATTTACTCTTCTGTCATTATTCCATGAGCAATTTAAGGATAAACGTTGGACATCTCTTTACTTACAGAAGTTACTGCTATACGGTTCCCACTAGAAAAGGTAGGACTGTGTATTAGGATGACAGAACTTCGGAATGCAGGGACTTAGTCCTTCTACACCATCAGACAATGTTGGCCCAATTCCTAGCAAGCTCACATAAATATCTGAACCCCTGATCTCCCTGGAGCGACAGGTGAGTTTGGAAACTTTGAACATGACACTCTGATCCCCAAGGGAGTCCTGGAAAATGATCTTACCCTTTTTGTTGTTTAATTATGCATGCCCAGGGTAAACACAAGAAAGATACAAATAAAGTTTTCAATACATTTTTTGAAACAATCGTAGTCTTGCATAGAAAGAATGAGCTGCGATTATTAGGCAGAAAAAACAAAGCAATGTAACCAGAATGATGAACATGGTGAAAAGAATATACAGTCCAGCCATGGCAGTCTGATTTCAAAATATTTCTACCTATCACTACCCCTACCCTGAGAGCATAGTTGGTGTACCCTCTTAGGCTAGCCTGAGCACCCATACCTGGTAGCAGGGCCAGGGAATTGGCCTGGAATAGGACTGGCAATCCCTCTCTGCAGAATGGAATATCAGTGTCAGCAGAGCTGCGTGTCGAATACAAGATTAGTTCCAGGACAGTTGTGACCAGAGTGCTCCTCTCTGACACTGAAGGCCAGTGTACTGTTTATACAATAAAAGCCAGTGTGTTAGAGGTACAGCTCTGTTGCAAATGAAATGTCTAGATTTTAGAAGCTGTCTCTGAGCGGGCAATGCAAGCACTAGGATATCTTGTTCTGTGTTCCTAGCCTTGAACGGAGTGTACATACTGCATGACGAGAAAGGCTTTCTAAAAATAAGCAGCATGGACAGCGTCTTCTCAGAATAATATTGTGCAAGCAAAACATGTAAAAATAACATTGCTAAAATGATGTCAGCCTAAAACGTGTAATATGTAAAACTAGAATGGAGAACCAAAATGGGCCCAAGAAGGCCTCACGACTACAGATGTTTCGTACTTTTGGTACCCAATAAAGTATAGGTGTATTCTGTTTCCCTCAGGGAAGAATCCTCCTCCCCATTCTGAAACAGGTAATAGTGGGGTGAATCCTTTTTTTTCTGAGCAGCGGTAAGTTCAATTGTGCCAAAGAATAAATCATGTTCTGGGCTTCCAAGAGCAGGATTCACCCTTCCTCGTCTGACATGGTTGCACCGTCAATTGTTACAAAGTGTTCTTCAAGGTCTGACACAGCCAAGAGTAGCAGCACACTTCAGAGTCTAACAGTGTCAAGGTCAGTTGTGCAAAGGCGTTCTTCACGGCCTGGCACTGGGAAGAGTATGACGCAGTTGCTGCAATATGTTCTGTGGACCAGTGTTATAAGTCAAGTGTCGGGGAGGAATTTGCATGTGGAACTGGTGTTTTCCCACAAAAAAGAGAGTGGTGTGCAGTAAGTGCTATAGACCAATTCAGTATAAGAGGTGTTTAGTGCCCGGACTGATGTTATAGTGCAGAAAGGTTTGGTTGAGCTGTTCAACAAGACCGTAAAGCAATTAAATGTATATACTGCTGGTGAACTTTGCCAGCAGTTCTGTGTGACTGCTAAATGAAAATGATTTGAAACCAATTCGCTTTTGGCCAAACTTTATATGAAGTATATTGGCAAGCAGTTTCAGCCACATTCTGTTAGGGTTCTCATTCTTAAGTAGTGTCATTTGGGAGAACTCTCTTTTCTGCCTGTGTGTTCTCACTGGGCAGGGTCAGAAATGTAATGGCACCCATTGCCAGTTCCTGAAACTGATGGTTGTCAGCTCCATCTGTGTAGTTGAACACTTCCATCCAGAAGGATTCCATGCATGAAAAATCACAGAATAACAGTGGCGAGGCAAACAGTAACTTCATCTTCATTCAAAAACTTGAAATGTCTCTGGGGAGTCAGTTATCGAAGGTTTGGAATCTGCAAGTACATTTTTGGGCTTCAGATATTCTAAATGTCCTAGTAAGCTCAGCGAATCTGGCAGGCACATCTGATATTCTGCTGCCAGAACTTTGACAAGTTTTTCTGTGCAGTCCTTGGCAGGAGCAGGTAGTTTGCTTTCTTGCAGCTTCTGGCGGAATACAAGGCTGAGGTCAACATCCTCCTGTGTGAGATAAATAGCATTACTCTGTAGATCTAAACAGTGCAATTGTTGTTTATTACTCGCACCGAAAACATTCAGCCTCAGAATACTTCTCAGAGTTGACATATATAGTTTGCAAATCGCGAAATATATGGAAGGCCTTACCGAATTAAAGTTAAAACACTTTGTTCATTACTTTAATTTCTTGCACCATAGGTTTTAGGAAAACACTTTAGAGAATTTGCGTCGTCATAGTACATTTTTTACAGCATTCTAGCTGCATAGCAATGTTTTTACATATAATGTATTGCAAAAGTGCAACTTTAATACATCATACTGTTCTACAAAGGGCTCAACACAATCCGCCAAGATGAGCCACCATGTTTCACATGGTGAAATGTGCTTTAGCAGCACGCCTTCAACCAAGGTTTGATATATGTCTCTGTAGTGCGCCTGCCACTTTGGAGAATGTGCAAAATAATTATGTTTCTTGCACTGTGAACTTCACGTTGCTTGGTAAGCTATGCATTGCTTTTTTTTAGCAATAATGTCAAGGGACTGGAAGATGCAAAGTACAAGCTGCAAATGTTGTTATGGGAAAAGCAGTCTAGAGTGCACGGAGTAGTTTTTGCCAGACATTTCACTTGCACCATCTGCACCTATGCCTATTAATTTCTCAGCTGGAAGCCTGCTATCCTTGAGGAAATTAAAAAGTGCATTTGATATGTCTTATGCGCAGGTCTCTTGCAGTTCATTCATCCCAAGATAACAGCTCATAATTGTGCCACACTTCTGACTGAAGTATTTCGCATTGATGCACAGAAGTGCATCTATATTGATGGGAATGTCAGTGGATTCATCTATTAACACAGAGTAATGTGTATTGCCTATGTCCTGAAGGAGCTCTCCTTTGAAATGTGGGCAAAAATGTCCATTAATCAAAGCTGTGCACTTGTCCGTTGCATACAGAAAGGAGGCAATTCCTCCCTCACAATTTCTTCCAACCTGTCAATGTTTTTAGCGGATGTGATGCATGCAGTCTGCATTTCAATCCTAAGTACTTTTGTCTGGCCATTTGATAATTGGGGCAAAGGTGGGGCAAAAGATGCTAAAGGCTTGGTGTATTACAGTACGCCCAATGATTTGTTGTGGGCTGCCTGTAGCATTAAATCATAGTACTGGGCATGAAGATTTATAGGACAATACTTACAACGTGCCTTTGCATCATTTATTTTCAAGGGAAAATCCACTTTTTTAGTTCAGGCTCAGGCCCAGACTCCCTCTTTCAACTGCAAACTTTATTGTACTGTGCCAACTGGCTCTAGTTTCAAATTACTCAATTGGTAGCTACTTGGGGCCTGGTAGATGACTGTCAAATCTTTAGTGTACAGCTGGTCATGTTATCTCCAACAGCAAGAGAGCAGAATACCTTTCATTGTCCGTAGTCCATTTAAATTAATTGGTCAAATAGCATTAAAACATTTAGTTCCCTCTTTCTGTTTAGACATCAGAAGCTTCTGACTGTTTCTGGTTTGGGTTAGTAAAGGAGCAACAGCGGTAACCCGAGACTTACTAGAGACCTAGGGTACTTGTAGTAAGCAAACAAGTGGTCCCTTAGTAAACAACATCAAGAACTAAAAGCTCGATTTGTAATTTCATTACAGAATTATATATAATAAAACAAAAGATATAACGACGCAGTGGGTGGTGGTGACAAACATGCTTGCTGCTCTAATATGTTTAATACACACATGTGAGTAAAGTGATCAGGTGTGTATCAATGTGTCAAGAATAACACAGCCCTTTAGGTAAGGGTGCACAATATACTCCCTGCTGTAGTAGATGACGTTTCGGCCCCTTCAAGGATTTGTATCATCATCATCAGGACTCTTATGGATATAGTGCATGAGAAAATGCTGCCAGTAATAATGACAAGCAGTGTGTGGGAACGAATTTAGAAAAATCACTCTAATAGTGAAAACATGAATTAATCCCGATTACTGGGTATCACTATCCCAAACAACATATACTCATTTGTTTCTGACATCACGAGCAAACACCAATTTCAAGTATCAGAGATTTTTTATCTAGCAAACCAATCTTCAATATATAGATGGTACATTACAACACATATAACATATATATCTCAAGCACAAATTAAACAAACATCTATTTTTTCTCTCCACACTCAATTGCTTGTTTGCAAAATTCAATAGTCCATAGCAGTCCACACAGAAGGAAGTCCAATGCTGGTACACACAAGAGGGAACAAATGAGTGTATGTTGTTTGGGATAGTAATACACAGTAATAGGGATTAATTTGTGTTTTCTCTATTAGAGTGATTTTTCTAAATTCGTTCCCACACACTGCTTCTCCTTTTTTTCCTGGTTTACCTGTTGCCCAGGTGTGGTGGGATAATTAGGGCAAACCCCTAGATTTTGTAGTGCCAGTAATAAGGAAGACGGAGGGTACTCGAGTCACTTAGTAACTGAGATAAAATAATGTTAAGGTACAAGCAAGTGAAGAGGAGACTAATTACAGTACAATGTAAAAGGAGGCCCTAAAACAAGATCAAGAAAGGGAAAAATTTGAATAATATTGGGTGCCCTCTTGGCTCATTCAGTCGAAAAGGCAAAGGGAAATATGAAGTTCACATCAGGCAAAAGTAGAAGATTGCTGATCTATGGAAGGCAGTACTCGTAAATGCCCTTTGTGAATTCCCAAAGTCATAAAATTAGACGTTTGGGCCCAGTGTGTTAGGGTCTCAAATGCAAAGCAGTCTCTGGAATTAGAAACCCCCTGAGAGGTGTGGTATACAAAATCTCTGAAATCAGGGCAGTGCATGCTGCATCTGGTATGAAAAATACAGGCAGGCCAGCGGAAACAGGAGAATAATTAATCCGATGTAAAACACTCCAATGTAGAGTCACGCCGAGTTAGTGGCTGGTCAGCAATTCACGATGAGCAAAGCAATAGTGAGAGTGGTGTGCCCGTCCTGGAGATATGCGGGTCCACTATTAGCAGGTGACGCACTGATGGATGGAAATAGACCGAGGACTGGTGGAAGTAGCAGCTATACTGAGAAGGGTTGAGCAGATGCTTGACGCCATCAATTTTACAATGATAGAGAGAGGGGACTAGAGAAGGTGATAGGCATATTGAGAAGGATGAGCAGATGCGCAATGCCATCAAATGTTTTTTAATAATAAGCCTAGTATTAAGAGTAGGCTGGGGGCTGAATGAAAAATAGGAAAAGATGAAGAATAGAAAGAAATGTGAACAGTTAAACAATATATGTTAGATAAGCACATTAAATGGAAGGATAAGTGCAACAGAATCAAATAGACAGTGAGGAAAATAAAAGTGGCAAAGGCCACTTGAGGCAGTGGGCACAGGACAAGGCCAATGTCTCAGATAAAAATGTTTTCTTATTGGAGAGTTCAGTGATCTTGAAGATTCAGTCCAGTTTTCATAATTTCCATCTGCATGATCCATTTAGTTCTTCCCTCTTTATGAGTTGCTCTGTACTGCCTCCTCTTTCAGGGTTTGATACAGCAGCAATCGCCTGCCACCGTAAATCATCTTCTGAGTGTCTGTGTTCAGTCATATGTTGGACCAATGGTGCAATAAGGACCTTACACTGGTGGCAGCTCCTATGTTGGCAGATCCAAATCTAAACTTTTGGGTTGGTATGGCCAATGTAGAGCTTTCCACAAGGGGGGCAGAATCTGGCATTAACAATACTGTTTGTGTTACAATTGGAACATTTCTCTAGCAGTATTTTTGTATTATGTGGGAAAATACCTTAGTCTCGAATGAAAGAGTGCAAATGCTGCTGTTAATTTATGATGTCCAACAATGAGAGGAAGGCCCCAGTCATCATTGAGGGTGAAAGATGATTATCAAGGGGTATTGCAGCACGGACCAGATGGTCTTTCAAATGTCTGCCTTTTTATCACAAACATTGGAGGATCCAGGGTGAGGTCCCCAGCTGCCAGAACTTTCTAATATTTCCTAATGGTTTTCAGGACAAAGTTTCCCTTGGGAAGTACCATGCTCTTTATAGTGAGCATCTAAGTAGGCTTTTAGGGAAACCTCTTGAGAGTAGCTTGATTATCAGTACTTCAGGCTTTTTGAAAAAAATCTGCCCTTTATTTACAATTGCACCTAGTCCTTAAACATTGAATGTATGGAAGTGAGTCACGGAGGGATCATGACTGGTAGCTGGAATATGCCAGGAGGGTATTTTTTCCAGTGAGTTTACAATTGAGGTGCGTTTAGAGGAGACCGTTCTATACCCTGGCAGTGAGGAACAGAAAATACATTTCTGTGTTATGACCATGCATAGTGAACTTGAATCCATTCCAATTTTGTTAAGCCAATTTTTAAATTGGATAAGGAGGGAAAGGGCACCTTGCCAGATATGATAAATGTGATCAATATAGCTTTTCCACACTAAAATATGGTTTCTAAAGGGGGTTCTAGGGGGCCCACAATTCGAGGTTATCCATGTACAGAATAGCAAAGTTTGGAGCAAAAGCTTTCCCAATGATGTCTCCTTAACCAGTAAGAAAAAAGTCAATGTCAAATCTGAAAAATTCCAATGCAGTGCAAATTTGAGTCCTGAAATGAGGAAAGATGTAGGCACTTGATGTGGTCTGAGTCTGTAATTGAAGTTATGTATATCAACAACATCGTTCGGATGTATATTAGTGTACAAAGATTCTCTATCTTGAGTGGCAAGCAGGCAGTCTGATTCGGAAAAGGCATAGCTTCCATCAGGTTAATAAAATGCATAATGTCATGAATATAACATTCAGTCAAAGAAGAGAAGGGTTTAATGAAGTAATCCATGCAATGTCCTAATGGCTCTAATACGGAACCACATCTGGAGACAATTGGTCTACCTCGTGGGGCATCCAGGTCTTTATGAATTTTGGTGAGGATGTATAAGACAAGTTCTGGGGTTTTTGACATTAAACTATTAAAATGTATTATTGCTCAGAAAGTATGTTGTTTTAGCTTCTGTGGTCAACTTGAGAATTTCTGTTAGGATCTCCTTGGTGGAGTCCCTGAGTAGTCTCAGGGTTAGGCAGTTGCAGATGTATTTATGATCTGTAAATATTTCTATCTTGTAGGACTATTTCACCCCTTGTTAGCTGGTTGAAAGATTATGGATATGCCTTCCTTAAGTGTGTGCAGTGCTGAGCGTTCTGTAGAGAGAGATTATATGCAGTGAAGATGTTGCTACTTTGAAAGTCAAGCATGTCCTTCAGCATTAGTTTCTCAAATGTCAATATCTCTGCAGGGATACCATTAGTAGCGGGAGACAATGTAGATGGTGGTTGCAGACCAGTAGCATCTTATTTGAGATTTGATGAACTCCTTTCAAGAAAGACTTGTAGGCTCATTTTTCTGAAAAGTCTTAGATCTATCTGAAAGGCTAGAAAGTTAGTTCTTTTCTGTGTGGCAAAGGGCAGTACTTTACTTAGTGGGGCAATTTCAGTTGAAAACCATCTATGTGAGGACAAATTAAAAATGGAAATAGATTGGGAGTCAGTTACTACTGGGACGGACCCCATTGATAGTATTTGTATCTTGTTTGTCTGTTCCCTGGTATGTTGCTCAGCCATCTGTGACCCGTGACCCTCACTCTTTCTCCTCTCGGTTGCTGTGGCTGGCCCCTTTCTAAAAAAAAGTCACGTTGGTCTATTGAGCTGGATGATCCACTTGTACCCTTGCTGGGGTCAAAACTGTCTTTAACACCATATAATGTCTAGAGCATGTAATACTTATGTGGCTGACACTTGTTTATATTTTTTTGTCTTCTGTGAAGACACCTGTTATGTTTTTAACCTGGAGACCAATAGGGATGACATCAACTTTCAGGTATTCTGTCTTCATCTGTTTTATGAGCTGCAAGCAGGTATACTTTTTTCTGCATTTTTCAAGTTAGTAAACATGGTTTGGGGTAGGCCTGGAGGTACTATCTGCAGTGTCCGTGCACCAAAGATGGGCCTTTAAGGATATTCTGAATGTAGTCCTTAGAATTTGACAGTGGGTAAAATCAGACATAATATTAGTGCCAAATGAAGGAATAATAAAGGAAACAAGGAACAACAAACTCACTGGACAACTATAGGAGTCAAATGAGTCTATGCAATCAACAATTGATGGCATTGCACACCTGCTCACCCATCTCAATATGGCCGCAGCTTTCTACAGTCCCCTCTCTTGTTTTTTCATTGTCCAATTAAGAGCCTCCCAATATGGCTGCCACTTCCTCCAGTCCTCTCTATTTCCATCCCACAGAGTGCTGCACACTAATTGGAAACCCACATCCACTCAGAACTGGCATGCTAATCTCAATATTGCTTCCATCCCAACATGGATTGTTGACCAGCTTCTTCCCCAGCATAGCTCTTAATTGGAGCAGTTTATACTGGAGTCATCATTCACCCATTTCCAGTGGCTGCCCATATTGTCAGGTGTGCAATGCAGTGCGACCCACCCTGATTACTGGGACTTACAGGTGGGTTTCTAATCCAAGGTCACACTTTTCTATTTGAGACCCTGACACACTAGTGCCCACAACTCCTCAATCCTACATTATTTTCCTTCTTTCAGACACTATCTTCCTCCCGGCCAAGGACCACCCGGCCTTCAGTACATCAGCAATTCTGCTACTTTTGCCTGATGTGAGCCACATGCCTATCATTGCCTTTTTACTGAATTAGCCAAGGGGGCACCCAGCATTACTCAAATCTTTGACTTTCAGTGCCTCCTTTTAAAATGTATTGTAACTAGTTTCCACTTAACTTGCTTGTGCCTTAGCATTATTGTAGCTCAGTTACTAAGTGACTCCTCTCTCTGTCTTCCTTACTACTTGCAGAATTTTCTCATGCTCTATATCCATCTGTCTCCTGATGATGAGCCAAAACCTTAAAGGGATCAAAACATTGTTCACTACAGCTGGGACCCTAGAATATTGTGAACCTTACCTAACGGGCCATGCTATTTTTAACAAACTGATATGCACCTGATCTCTTTTATCACCTGTGTATCACACATAAGAGAGCGCCATGGTACATTTGTCACTGGCACCCACTGCGCCGTTATGTTTTGTTTTACTATATATAATTTCTGTAGTTAAATAACTAATTGAGCTTTATTAGTTATTGATATCATTTACTGTTTTTGGTTTTGGGCTCAGTCTCCTGCATTGATTACTGCAAATGCACAAATGCCCAAAGCAAAATCCTCATTGAACCTTATAAGCATTGTAAGCTTCAAGCATGGCTCACATTCTAGGTTTTTTCCTTCAATTTCTATTCCACTTTTTGCCATTATCTCATGCAAAGTATGGTTCAACACTTCTCTACCAGTGTTTTCTTTAATATGCTGCAAGGCGGACATATGTCATGTGATGTGCTCAGTTAGGCCTGTGTTTTTATCCATTCACTCTTTGCGTTCTGGGAATCTTAAATCCCTTCTATTCTAGTCTTCCATGTATATCTATAAGTTGAGTGTGTGGAAAACAGGTCCTTCGAATGAGTCCAATGTTGTTAATTATGACTGCAGGCCAATAGCATTTAAGTCGTTTGTACATGACAAATGTTGTGTATATATAGCTTTTATAACACTAAACCCCATCAGGCATCTACCTGTGGGTATACCTTTACTGGGTAGCAGCACAAATATACTAGTTGTAGTTTCATTTTTCATGAACCCCAACATAACATGGATACCTACAGAAGGAAATGGCTAAAAAGCAAATAACGTAAATCCAACAGACCTACTTATAATTAGTAAAGTCGGAGGTGTACTTTAATTTGCGAACACACAAGGTTCACAAAGGTAGTATCACACCCATCCAAAACCCACTCTAAACCAAACAAACATCAGCACCCAACAAATACACAATCCTCCCCAAAAAACAAGTAATACACACTTGGCAAGTGTCAATGTTGTTGTTTTTTCTAGAAACAATACCCAGTTCAAATATAAGTGTGTTTGAATATCTCTCAATATCTAGAAAACATCCATTTTCCATTCCTAATACATTCTTAAACAATAATTTTTTTCACATTCTTCAGTCCACTTGGATTAATGGAAGCAAACTACAACTCCCAGAAAGCATTGCAGGATTGAAAACAAAACGTAGCACTGCAAATGAGTAATCTTGACATGGGCAAAATGGAGACCCAACAAAAAAACTCAAAGCAAGTGCAGTACCAATGATAACCAAGCAAACATTGCACTAGCAGCAAGCGTCTTCCCTTCAAAGTTCAGGTCATTGCCATTCATCAGACAAAGAATCTTACAAACCTATACAAAAAAAATGCATGCTCACCACAAGTTTTAAAAAACAAAAAAATATACAGGCCTATAGCATTCTTAAGTTGTTGTCGTCTATGCTCTTTCCAGCACTGACTGCCTTTTTTTAACATTAAAATTGAAAGTGCGTCTGTCACCTTGGGAAACGTGATTCAAGGGCTGCAGCCAGCTGAAAAAACAGGCCACAACAGTATAAGAGCATGTTGTCTTACATAAATTACCAGCCACACATTTTAAAATCACCCTCTGTCAGCTGCCTCAAAATGGTAGGAAAGGAAAACTAAAACGATAACAAACAGGTTTTATTATCGTTTTATTTTTCGTTTCCTGCCTAGTCTTTGGGGGCAGGGCGGGGCCATGGGGATGACAGGCTGCAGGAGGAGCGGTGGGCACTGTTCTTAGTGCGCATGACAGTTTGGCCGGCCGTCTCAGGTCGGCCAAACCGCCATGCCTACTGAAGCCGTCTCCAACCCAAGCTGCGTTGCCTGGTTGGGGACAGCAGGCACAGGCTCCCAGTCTCACTGGGAGTGCAAATTCAGAGCGCTCAGGACAATCCTGGCGCTGCTTGAGAGCAGCATCAGGATTGGCGGCAGTGGAGTCTGTGAGCCTGTGCCTGCGGAGGAGAGGAGCAGAAGAGCGCCACATGGCCAGCTGCTAGTAAGTTTTGTTTTTTTATTTATTTTTTGTTATTTTGTCGTCTGTCGTCCCATGACCCCTCCACCCCCTGCCCCGCCACTCTGACAACACCAGCCGCTACTGGGAGTAATGGACGCCTCCACGGTGCTTGGTGGCCCCAACTTTCCATAAATTAAGGGGGGGGGCCTCAGCTTTTCTGGGATGTAATCGCCCATGTCTTCTAAAGCAGCTGCAGTGAGCAGCATGCTCAGAACTCACAGTATGCAGACCACAGCCGTAATGGCATCAGGTGTTTCCCCGGTAGTCATAGGAAGGGTGGCGGCCAGTTTTGCAGTGGTGGGCCGGTTTTGCAGCAGTGCTGCAATATCGGCCCCCAGTAACAACAGCAACAAGCAAGCATTTCCAGCCTCTCTGGGACAGGCAGTGCTACCCCAAGGGCTGGTCTGAGAACATTGCCAGGGCTGCTTTGGGTTCCTAGTCCGGCCCTGGTGCAGACCCAGTACAGAAGAGAAACAAGAGTTCATCTGTTTCTCTTTCAGGCAGAGTTCTGCAAGGCCCATTTCAAGGTGGGGCCCCCTGGGAGAGAGCATCCTTCAAAGAGCACTGCTCATGTAAGAGGGAGAGCAGTAGCACTGGATTAACCAGGGAAGAGGATTGCAACACAAACAATAGCACCGGAGAGACTGCTGTAGGGGCATCATTTTTCGTGATGGGGGCCTCTCAGCAACTGGCAAGTGAGTGTCCTGTGTCTGTGAAAGAGCTCCTTGCAGCTTGCTGGCCTCCGAAAAATAAAGTAAAAATTGCCAGTGATGCTGAAACAAGAGAGTTCGCTTCCTGAAGCAGTGTCTCAACACAGCCCCCTCGCTTCTGTTCCTGAATAATTTTCTGTCGCCAAAGTTAGCCCCTTCACATACCTGCCCCATCAATCTGTTACCATCCATCACACAAGAACAGTGAGCCAGGGTCAGACTGGGAGAGAAAAAAAGCCCAGGCACCAACATACAAGCACCCCATTAGCATATCCGAAAGCTAAAAACAGGGTTCACGTTTGCAATTCGGGATAGTTTTGAACTGTAGGTGTTTTGCATAGTGTGGGAGACTACATGCTTTTGTCTTTCCTGCAGGCAATTTTTGTGGTAATATCCGGGAAATCAGCAGTAAACATTAAACAGCCCACCAGTCAGAAACAGGCCCACTAACAGCTAAATAACACAGCCCACACACTAACCTGTCAAGCCAGCCCTCCTGGCCTTGTCAGATTGCCCTATAGGCCAGTCCAACCCCAGTGGCGTAGCCAGTGTGTCATGGGCCCTAGTGCAAGGAAGAAAATGGGCACTCTGGCCGCTATTTGAACTGTGAAAAATAGCAATAACCGGGGCTCAGTGTGCTCCATGCCATTGGAACTGCTGCACGAAATGAAAGCTACACATATGTCCAGTTTGGCAGGGATGTAAAACAGTAAATGCTTCCTGATCTCTAACCCCAGTACTCTTGCTTGGTGCTGCTCAAAGCTACTGCTAAGCAGAGACCACAACTACCAGCAGTCACCAGCTACAGACTTCAGGCCTCTCCCTAGCACCAAAGACCATGCACAACACAAGTAAAAGTGGCAAAAGAGCGTTAGAAGGATTAAAATGGGCATTAGTGCAAAGGTCTAGCAAGTCCATTTATATGAAGTGAAACAAATACTTTTCAAATATAGTCTTGCTGTCTCTGGCGCACTTATATCAGACTATGCCAGGAACAACTAGGTCAACCATTCCTACTTTTATTTGCATTCTGGTATTTGTAGTCTTAAGTTTATAACCGTAAAATACAACAAGCACCAAACTGCAAAAAGTAAAATCAGTTTTGGGTGAACTACTCAATTTTTTTGTTAAGCTTTCTCAAAATGCATCTGGCCCATGTGACCCTGTCTACATGCATAATCTCTCTTTATTTGAAACTCCAAGAATACATTTTCAAGTTTTACTTGTTGGAAGGCATAAGAAACAGGAAATTTTTTAAACTGGTCTCTGGAGACCCTATACTGTGAACACAGGGTAAACTTAAAACAGAAGTTTTAGGACGTAAACAGGATGCACAAATTAATCAAGCATACCTTTTATTGCAAGATGTGTGTGTAGGCCCACTTATTTTGTACTGAGTGAACACTTTACATGTTTACAATCTATTTTAGTCTAGGTAGTAGAAAGGACAGTTGTGTTAAAATGCTTCCCTGCAAGGCAGAATTTAGTTTTTTGTGGTATCTGACTTAATTAGCGTGTCTGCATAATTTAGTCTTTCGCTGCCACATATGTTGGGTGACCTGGACAAAGGTAAACCGCTATCTAACATGGAATCACAGTACTTGTAATGCTATGAAATGTCAAGCATCGCTATCCTGACCTTTATCACGCACTAATAGTCTTGCGAAATCCACTGAGCTCTAACAATGCACCTCTATTCTGACCTGCACCATGCAGTACTGGGCAACCAATAGAGGTCTCTCTATACATCTCTAGCTTGACCTATATTTTGTACCCTTATCACAGTACTGGCAGATCCACCAATCTCTTACAAGCCATCTCTACCCTCACTCTCATTATCCTAGTCATGAGATATCTACTGAGGTCTCACAATGCATCTCTTTTCTAATCTACATTTTGCACAGCTATTCCCGTCCTGACCTGCCCATGCATTGACATCCCAGCCCTGAGACATCTACAGAGCTTGCACAATGCATCTTTATCCTGGCCTGCACAATGCTCTACTATGCCAGTGCTGGGATAGCCTCGGAGCTCTGACAATTCACCTTTATGCTGATTTACATCATGTGCTCTTAGGCCAGTTCCTAGACATCAGCCTTAATCACAATGCACTCTATCCTGAAGCACATCATGCAGTACTATCTAAGCACTGAGGCGTCCCCATAACTTAAGTCTCACAAAACAGCTCTATCCTGACCTACTCTGTGTACTGCTATCTCAGTACTCCGAGATCCACCAAGCTCCCACACAACTTCTCTATTGTAACTTGCACCATGAGCTGTTATCCCAGTACTGACATACTCACAGAGTTCTCAAAATACCCTCCTGATTTGGCTTCTGCCTCACATGGATATCTTAGTGCAAATACATGTCAGAGATATCTCACGATGTAGATCTGGTCAGACCTGCTCTATGTATACCTCCTGTGCTTCAGACACCGAAATAGTGCTCTTACAATGCACCTCTATTTTGAGCTTCAGATTGAATACCTACATATTCAAGACGCATATTCTGAAACCAGGGATTACGCTGTACAGCCTCATAGCAGATGTGTGAGTGGCAGCATGTATGTTAAGTAAATATAGTGAGAGCATGAGCATGTGTACGTGAAATGTGAAGAGCGAGGTGTTAATCCTGTCTATTCTCTCCACACATTAGGTGGTAGTCATCCCGACCCCGACTATACAAATCAAGACGCTCCTAGAGACAAATCCAGATGGTGAAACAAGAGGGGAAGCTACACATGCCACAGATTATCAGTAGGCTGTCTTTTATTATTTTATCCAACACCCCCATTCTCTTTGGTGCGCTTCCCCTTGAAGAATGCTAAGGTGAGTGGTCGGACTGTCTTCGACCATCGCTCCTGCTTGGCCTGAACTCTCCAGGTTAGTACAAGTTTGTGAGTGGTTTGGCTTCTGATTGCCTAGCCTACGTACTTACCCAGCCTGACCGATGGATACTAATCAAGTTCTTACCACCATTTAAGAGACCATTTCCAGTATATAATTGGAAATGCAGGCCTCCCGAGTAGAAAGCCAGGAATTACAGAAATGATTGGGGTCAGTACTTAGAGAGGTGGCAGATCTCTCTGGTAAGGGGAACCAGACAGTGACAAAATATGGGAGAGTTGTACATTTAAAAACCTGGACATTACCGCCACCCCTAGTTACATCAGGAGCCACAACCACTCACAATCTAACGCCTTCACCTGAGGGGGTGGGGCTCAGGGAACAGGATTTCACTCTCCCCCACAGGATCCTGTAGCTTCTGGTCCTATCCAGGTGGTCCATGCCCTGCAAATTCCGCTAGCCGCTCTCGAATGCTTCTATGGAGACCTCAAGAAATTCAGTATATTTATCCATCAGTGAAGGCTACATTTCTTATGTAACACAACCAGTTTTCCGGACGACCAAACCAAGGCTGCCTTTGTGTTATATTTGGGAGGGAATGCCACTAGCTGGTCTATCCCATTAATTGAATGGGATGATCCGTAGTGGTTAATTTGTAAAAAAATAAGTGCTGGGGCTCTCATCAGCAGGCAGCTTGCACCAGCCCATTTCTCCTGTTAGTGCCGCCTAAAACAGAACCAACAACTTACCATGGAAGTGGGAAGAGGATGTGCCATAATGGAAGAACTGCCGACTTCGGAGCTGGGGAACCAGGTTCCAGTCTCGGCGTGAGCACAAATCACTTAGAGCCACATGTATCAACCAATTTTGCATTCGCAAACGGGCCGATTCACAGAATTGGCCCGTTTGCGAACGCAAAAAAGGCTTTTTCCGTGTATCAAACCCTATTTTGCAAATTGGTAACCTGTTACCGAATCGCAAAATGGGTTTGCGATTCGGTATTTGGAAGAGGCATGTTTAGGGCGTCCCTTCCAAATAGCTAATCGCAGCAGTATGTGTGAAGGTTTTGTGAATGTGGTCGCAAAACATTAGCAATTTACAACCAACTTCAAGTTGGTGGTAAACCATTTGCGAATGGGAAAGTGTCCCAAAGGGACCCCTTCCCCTTTGGAAATGGTTGTAAAAACTTTTTTTAAGAGCAGGCAGTGGGCCCATGGATCACTCCCTACTCTTAAAAAATGAAAAGAAAACTTTTCATTTTCTTTTTCTTTTTAGACGCACCCCGTTTTCCTCTAAGGAAAACGAGCTGCATAAAAAAAAATATTGCTTTCTTTAAAAGCAATCACGGACATGGTGGTCTGCTGACCCCAGCAGGCCACCATCCCTGTGATTTTAGCGATTCCTAGGGGGTCGCAAATTGCGATCTACTTCATTAATATTAATGAAGTAGGTCGATTTGCGACCCCCTAGGAATCGCTAAATGAAACTCAGTGAGTTTCATACATTTGTAATAGCGATTACCTAATTGCGTTTCACAGAAAATCGCAATTAGGTAATCGCTATTACAAATGTTGATACTTGTGGCCCTTAATCTCCCTGTAAATGTATGTGTCCTTAACAGGTGCTCATGAAAAGCACTGGTGTTGATGATTACGTGCCGGTGCTGACCACCGGAAACCACCAGCTCAAATTAAGCACTGATGAACCATTATTATACATTTTTTCAGCGTTTGTGTTGAAATGTGGAACCTGTTTGATCAGAAAACTCACCTTCTATCGCTAGACTGACAGTTGATTACATTAGAGCACGGCTCCCAAGATTTACTTACATACATCACAACGTTTATCCAACTAGTTGTAGAGACAGAGTGGCCAGTAGAGATGTGGACCTCCCAGTTTTACCAGCGCTTGCGAAGCAAGCTAAAAGACATGTTGGCCCAGGTGGTAAACTTACCAAATACTTGTGAAGACGTGATAGACTTAACTGTCCAGCTGAATAATTGGGTACATGCACGAAGGGGTGATAGGACTCAATCAATCAATCAATCACAGAATTTGTAGAGCGCACTACTTACCCGCGAGGGTCTCAAGGCGCTGGGGAGAGGGAAGGGGGGGGATGCTGCTACTGGTCGAACAGCCAGGTCTTGAGTAGCCTCCTGAAGGTCAGCAGGTCTTGGGTCTTTCGTAGGCTTAGTGGAAGGGTGTTCCAGGTCTTGGCGGCGAGGTGTGAGAAGGATCTGCCGCCGGTGGTTGTTCTTCGAATGCGGGGGACGGTGGCGAGGGAGAGGTCGGCGGAGCGGAGCTGGCGGTTGGGGACGTAGAAGAAGAGCCGTCTGTTGAGGTAGGCTGGGCCAGTTTTGTGGAGTGCCTTGTGTGCATGGGTGAGGAGTTTGAAGGTGATCCTCCTGTCGACGGGGAGCCAGTGCAGGTTCCTCAAGTGGGGGGTGATGTGGCTGTGGCGTGGTACGTCGAGGATCAGTCGTGCGGAGGCGTTTTGTATGCGTTGCAGTCGCTTGATGAGCTTGGCCGGGGCTCCCGCGTAGAGGGCGTTCCCATAGTCCAGTCTGCTACTGACGAGGGCCTGGGTGACTGTTCTTCTTGTGTCTGTCGGGATCCACCTGTAGATCTTGCGAAGCATGCGGAGGGTGTTGAAGCAGGAGGAGGAGACTGCGTTGACTTGCTTGGTCATGGAGAGCGTTGAGTCGAGGATGACTCCCAGGTTGCGTGCGTGGTCGGTGGGTGTCGGGGCTGCTCCCAGCGTCGTTGGCCACCAGGAGTCGTCCCAGGCTGAGGTGTTGGAGCCGAGGATGAGGACCTCCGTTTTGTCCGTGTTCAGCTTTAGTCGGCTGATCTTCATCCAATCGGCGACGGCCTTCATTCCTTCATGGAGTTTGGCTTTGGCGGCGAGGGGTCCTTGGTGAGGGAGAGGATCAGTTGAGTGTCGTCGGCGTAGGAGATAATGTTGAGGTCGTGTTGTCTGGCGATGCGTGCGAGCCGGGCCATGTAGATGTTGAACAGTGTTGGGCTGAGGGACGATCCCTGGGGTACGCCGCAGATGATCTCGGAGGCTTCGGATCGGAAGGGTGGGAGGCGGACTCTCTGGGTTCTGCCGTCGAGGAAGGAGGTGGTCCATTCCAGGGCCTTGTCTCGGATCCCTGCGTCGTGGAGGCGTGCGCGTAGAGTGCGGTGGCAGACAGTGTCGAAGGCGGCGGAGAGGTCCAACAGGATGAGGGCTGCGGTCTCACCATTGTCCAGCAGGATCCTGATGTCGTCGGTGGCGGCGATGAGGGCAGTCTCAGTGCTGTGATTGCTGCGGAACCCTGATTGGGATGGGTCCAGGATGCTGTTTTCTTCGAGGTATCGGGTTAGCTGTTTGTTGACGATCTTCTCGATGACCTTGGCTGGGAACGGAAGCAGAGAGATGGGCCGGAAGTTCTTGAGGAGATCAAAAAGTGATGGTGTTCTGCCAAAAACCGCTAACTGGGTAGAACCCAAGCAAGTGAATGGCATCCAAAGTCCCCTGTCCCCAGAAGAAAGAGAGAAAAGGATAAAGTTTAAGCTTGGCATGTACTGTGGCAAAGGTGGACATTTCATCAAGGATTTCTGAGTCAGAAACAAAGCCACCGATAGTAAGGGTCCTAGTAAAAACCAAGCAGCGGTGCACAAAGGCTCTAATGATGACGCAGAGTCGGAAACTAAAGTTCCTGGAGAAGACAGAGGTCCCCTGTTCGGGAACTAGAGAAGAATAAATCTCAATTTTGGCCAACGCTCTCCAAAGTTCTGTAGCCCACATAAATGTGTAGGTAATCTTGTGGTTCTCGGATGAAAAACCAGCGAGGGTTTCATCCTTGCTCGATTCAGGGGAGCATGGCAATTTTATTGACTGAACCTTGCCCAGGAGCTTCACGTCCCCTGCATCAAGAAGAGCTCTCCAGAGCCTGTAAAAGCAGTCAATGGCACCGCCCTAACCTCGTGACCTGTGCGACATTATAATGTGCTCATAATGATGCAATTCGGAGCAAATCACTTCAACAAATACAATTTGACCTGATTGGTGCACCACAGTACCGACTGATACTGGGAATGCCATGGATCACACTGCATGACACCACGGTTCATTGGGTGGCCCGTCAATCACAATGAGCTCCCACCTTTGTCAAAACCATTGTACTAATGAACAGATGTTGTCATCCCAGGTATCGAACAATCCAGCTAGATTAATCACTTGCGGGAGCGTGGAAACTCAGGTGTGTCATGCAGTAACTTTACTAAATGTCTACTAGGAGTACCAAGCAGTCTTTAACAAACAGAAGGCAAGTCACCTTCCCCCCTCATTGTGATTACGACTGCCAAATAAACATAGTCCCAGGGGCAGCCATTCCTTGCAGTCGCATCTATGCCTTGACCAAACCCGAGATGCAACACCTGTGGGATTATCTCAACAAAGCCTAGCCTCAGGCTTTATACGGCCTTCACAGTCTCCAGCTTTGTTGCCTCTTTTTTTGTCCCTCGGAAGGGAGGGGAGTTATGAACCTGTATTGATTATAGAGTCATCAATCAAGTTACGATCAAAAACCGATATCTGTTACCCCTCATACCAGTCTTGCTCGACCAATTAAAAGGGGCTACAGTTTTCACCAAAGTGTATCTGCAAGGGTGTATCACCTTGTCCAAGTTCGGCAATGTGATGAGTGGGAAACTGCATCCAGGACCAAGTTTGGCCTGTTCAAATATCAGGTGATGCCCTTCGGCCTTTGCCATGCCCCGGCGGCGTTCCAGTATTTTATGGATGACATCCCTTGTGGATATCTGGACATGTTTTGCGTTGGCTATATAGACAATATCCTGATATATTCCGACACCATGCAAGCCCAAGTGACTCATTTGAAGGCCGTACTGGACAAGTTGCAACACCACCACTTGTTCATCAAATTGGAAAAATGTTTGTTCCATGTAACTGTGGTCAAGTTTTTGGGATACATAATTAACCCAGAGGTCATCAAGGTGGATGATGGGAAGGTCTCAGCAATCAATCAATAGAAATACCCGACCTGTGTTATAACCTTGCAAAGTTTTTTAGGTTTTGAGGTTTTTTATAGGCGCTTCATCAGAGGGTTTTCTGAAATGATCCAACCCATCACTTGCCTCCTGCATAAGGGAACATCATTTGTATGGTCGGAGGAAGCTGAAAAAGCCTGCTGTACCTTAAAACGACAGTTCACACAAGTGCCTATCTTGAGACACACGAATGTCAGTCTCCCATTTACACTAAAAGTAGATGCCTTACATTTCGCCATGGGATGGGATCTATCCCAATGGCATCCAGACATTGGGCAACTCCACTCAGTGACGTACTATTTGCTGAAGTTCACTCCTTGCAAAGTGAATTACAGCATCACCGATAAAGAGCTACTCACCATCAAGTGCGCATTTGAAGAGTGCCACCACTAGCTAACGGGGGCTCTGCATGTGATCTAAATATATGCAGACCATCAAAACGTACAATTTCTAAAGACTGCCAGAGCTCTTACCCCCGACAATTTGTGATGGGTTTGGTCTTTTTAAAATTTGATTTTGTAATCAAATATCGTCCTGGTTCACAGAACAGAAAGGCTGACGCTCTTTCAAGATCGAGAGTTTCCCACCTGTACAACAACCCCCTTTGATTTTATCAAACTTTACACCTGACGGGTGTAACTCAGTACTCGTAAGCGGGTCACACAGTTTCCTAACAACCTTAAAAGAACATGTATGAGTGATAGATTTCAATTCATGGATATCGGAAGATCCAAAGAATAGGTGTCAGAGAAACGATCTCCTCTTTCATCAAGAAGCCCTATATGTGCCTAGTACTGCTTTGCACCAGAAAATATTAAGTTGGATGCATGACGCAGCCTTAGGAGGACATATAGGCACACCTAAAAACCATTACTGCAGTTTGACATCACTCTTGGTGGCCCACCTTATGACAGGACACTAAATACTATGTAACCACATGCACAGTTTGTGCACAAGGAAAAGCAGACCATAAAAAATGTGTAGGACTCCTGCAACCCATTCCCACACCGCCAAGCCCTTTGCACACTGTGTCCATGGACTTTGTGGTAGAGATGCCTGCTAGTGAAGGACATACCATAATCCTTGTGGTCATAGATCACTTGACTAAAATGGGGCATTTCATTGTGCGCTTAAAACTGCCAACAGCCACAGAATTTGTTCAAGTCTTTTTACAACATATCATAAAATTGCAAGGTATTTCCACTGTCCTCATAACAGATCGAGGGTCTCAGTTTACATCTCGCTCCTGGTTGAAACTTTGCGAGTCCATGCACATTGACGCTCAATTGCCTACTAGCTATCACCCCCAAACCAATGGAAAAACAGAGTGTCTGAATCAAACACTAGAACAGCATCTTCGATGCTTAGCATTACAACAAGGGGAAGATTGGAACAAGCTTTTATGGTTTGTGGAATTCACCTACAATAATTCGTAACACACAACCTTAGGCTGTTTACCCTTTTTATGTGTGAATGGGTTTCATCCAAAAATGTTGCTCTTCCAGTGGTCAGCCACCACCCATCCCTACAAGAGAATCTTGAACACCTTTGTAGCATCCTTCAGGCAGCCACACGGCAACTGGAGAAGGCGCAACGAGCAAGCAAGTACTAAGCAGATAAGAAGTACTAGGCTGAGCCTCCTTATCAAGTTGCTGATCAGGTATGGTTATCCACAAAAAATCTAGCACTGAAAGGCAACCGTAAGTTAAAACCAAAATATAATGGCCCTTACAGCAACATGAAGGTCATAAACCCAGTGGCGATGTGATTAGCTTTACCACCGACCCTACACATACATCCCATGCTCCACGTGTTCCTATTGCGCCTAAGTCACCCAGACACACAACTCATGCAAGCACCACAGCCAGCCAAAACTGAAGGGGAATTAGAGTATGAGGAGCAAAAAATATTAAGCTTGAAAGTAGTGTGAGGGCAGGTGTATTATTTGATCAACTGGAAAGGGTTCAGGCCAGAAGTGAGGTCCAGGGAGCCAGCTCACAGCCTATGAACACCCACACTCTTGTGCAAATTCCATGCCCAACATCCTTCCAAACCTGGCCAACCACCGAGATGGCAGTCATTAAGGGGAGGAACTGTTATGGGTACTCATATGCATGTTTATCCACCCTGTGCTATGACAATCAAGGCCTGGGGTACCCAGCCCAGTGCACTTTACTGGACAATTTGAATCTGCTGTTGGTGTGATTCACAACACAAAAGGTCCCCAGAGGGACTGACCGTAGAGGAGGGCAGGACTGATTAGTGGGTTTCAACTGTGCAGTAGAGTGTGAAGAGGAGTGTAATGTGCATGAATGTGTGCCCATGTCTGCTGCTGTATTAGCATGTGACAAAGGAGCGCTATGGTAGCGCTATGTGCAAACAGTATGGCCCAGTGTGCACTCCAAAGCATTGCAATAACTTAACACTGAGCGCAAGGTCAAACGAGATCAAGAAATCTTGGCAGCCATTGTTGAGGGTGGGGGGATTTGGGGGTATATAAGCCACTCTTGACGACTGCACCCTTGCTAGGCAATTTGAGCCTGACGTGAAGGCGGTTCATTCCGTGCCACTTCAGCTTCTGCCCAGTGGCCTTGCCTTGTGACGAGCGCACAACCTACCTTAAAAGCTGCCATTGAGGAGAGTCTGTGTCCCAGCGCTGCCGGCATCGCCCCACCATATGAGAGGAACCTGCAAAAGAAAGGACAAAAGAGAGCTAAGTTGGACGAACCCTGAAAGCATGTGCACGCATGACTAACTTGTTTAATAAGTGCTTAAGACTGCTCCCAACTACTGATTTTTATCACTCAAGGTAATAACACCAACTACCTCCGGAGCACTATCACGAACTAACAGCTTGTTGAAATAAGAGCATAATAAAGCATAACTGATAAACAGAGACTCACGCAAGAGCCTAGGTGATTCGAGCACTCTCCAGGTTAGCACAAGTTTGTGTTTTGCCTTCTGACATCTACAAACTTTTTGTCTAGCATCTCTCTCATCACTTACAGAATGTTATTTTATATATGTTGTTACACTGTTAGGTTTGCACGATATAAGTACCCATACATAAGTGGGAAGAGAGAACACTGAACAAGAAAGCAAGAGTCCATGGTTTCAATTAGTGGATGTCCAGTGAGACAGGAGGTGGGGTATCTTGTGTGGAGGCATGGGGTACGATTCCTTGAAGAGTTGAGCCTTCAGCTTCTTCCTGAATTTTAGGAGAGTTGGAGCACTAATGTCAGCAGGGATGTTGTTAGGCTTGCCTTCTGTATTTTTACCTTCTAGAACATTTTCAGCTCTAGTCAGGCCTGTCGTAGCTTCTAGTTAGTTGCTCTCCACTTGAGGTGCTTAGTGTCCTGGCCCATTAAAGTCAGGGTGGAGTTTCCACTGGCCTTTTAAGTGATGCAGCTGATCTTGAAGATGATATAAGTGCAGACGGGGAGCCAATGATATTCCTTCAGAGTAGTGATGCAGTCATACTTCCACAGGTCATTGATGAGATACACCGCAGTGTAGGATGTTTTTAATGGATGCCAGAATGGTATGGTGCAGGGCATGGAGCAGAAAATGTCCTTGATCCCAGTGTAAGGGCTAGGTATTGCACCGTTGTTCTGTAGTACGTTTCAGAAAGGAAGAGAAATATTTCTTTCACGAGTAAGGGTTGGTGCCAAGCAATCTTTGTTTCCTTAGCAATATGTTCCTTAAAGAGGACTCTGTGCCAAGGATGATCCCAAGTTATTTTGCCCTGTCAGTCAGCTTGGGATGATTCAGATTAGGTTTGAGTCAATGAGCTGCAGTTGCTTCTGTGGATGGTAGGAGCTATTGAGAAATAGGATGAACTCTATCTTTATTGTGTTGAGCTTTAGGTAGTTGCCTGCCATCTAGTTGTTTATTAGCTTGAGGCAGATTTTGAGATGCTGAGTGTCATCAGCTGAGAAAATGTTAAGGTAGAGTTGGATGTCATCCGAGTGTTGATGGATCTTCATGTTGCTGCCAGTTACTAGGAATCCATATAGTTCCATGTATAGGTTGAAGATGATGGGAGAGAGAGAATGAACCCTGGAAGTACTCCACATAAGATGGATCATAGCTGAATGAGGGGTAGGATGTGAACCACTGCAGGACTGACTTGGAGAAGCCGATGCAAGTTTCCAGGGTTTGACTCACTACAAGGCGGTGGACACTTTTTAAGATTATGGAGAGGTCAAGCAGGATCAGGTTGAAGAGGTAATTTTTATTTTTGGTGAGGAAGGCATGATTGACTTCTTGAAGAGTAGTTGCTTTCATGCTATATTGTAGTCTGAAGATCGATAGGCAGTCCTCTAGAAATATGTTGTGGATCTGTTCCATGAGTTAGGTGGAGACTTCTTTCATGATGATCTTGAATGATCATGATGATGCAGTAGAAAAATAATGTATTTGCACTAATGTTGCATGTTTGCACAAATAGCACATGATGTCAGCACTTATAGGTTCCTACCCAAAATACACTCCTTTTTAACTCTCTCTTACTGGAGGGTAAATACTTGGGGATATTACAGAACTCCTGCTCCTCTTTCAGTCTCCGACAACAAATGTGTCTAGTCTTGCAACAGTAATACAGTAATAGAGCTAAAGAGAAGGGGGAACACATTCTGAGAATCTTGTTGTGTCTGAGAATACTTTAAGTAGGCTGGAAACACTTTCTCAGATTCTGGATACTTATCCCAAAACATTGTGCTGGTACAGGGACAGTAAAAACAACATATTTCACTATGGTAATTTAATTCCATGGAAGGCAAACTGAGCAAATCCATTTCCCCCCACATTTTTGGCTCCTTCACAGACTTGATGGATATCCTCTCTGCCATATTACATGTGCCACAGAATATTATGCAGTTGTGTTATGGCTGATGGGATGTCTGCTACTATTGAGGCAGAGCGTCCTGTCTGCTGAGCTCTAAATCAGGTGCTAAGACACCTTCTGGTTAGTGGTCATCATGGGAAAGGGTGGGCAAAAGGCACGGGGCCCCTTCCACAATTCTTGGGGGGGGGGGGGAGTGGGCTCAGCTTTTGTTTTTTGTTACACCACTGACTAGTGAATAATCAAGCAACTGTACGGAAAAGTTGAGATGCAGCTGTGCATCTCTGAGCACAATTTTTCAACTGTATCAGTGAAAAGGGAATGGGTTGTAAAAACATATCTGAAGTCAAACTAATAAACCCTTCGGCTATGAGCAGCGGGCCCTAGTTTATAGTCCGATTTGCAGTTAGGTCCTGCCCTGCACATGTACCCGGGGCAACATCCTTCCTCCCTCCACATGCATGCGCATGGACGCATACTTTCCTTCACGCACAATGGTTGATGCCCTCTCCTGTCTTTTTTGAGTATTATCATAGTTGCCATGTAAAATAATGTCAAATGTTAATTTTTGAAGTATTGGAGGACCAAGTTTCTGTTTATAAGGAGGAGGCAGGCGTGCAACTCCCATTGGGCGGAGAGTGCCTTAGCCCCACCTTACCCCTGCTCCCCCCGCCGACCTCCCTGGGCTGGGCTGAGCCTGGATCATCACACGTATGCTGCTGCTCTGACCTCTCCTCTAAGGCGCGTTTGTAGTAAGTACATGAAGCCTTAGTTGTCTTTCTATTCCCCCTGCTGCTTTAGATTTTTCTGCCTAATATTGAAATCTGCATTACAGAAACCACCAAAGTAAGGTACACCCCTTTTAATAGATCACCGCCCTGCTCACTTTGAAACCCAATACTTCCTAGCCCAGTTTAGCCCCCTCTTTTCATCTCTTCAGTAACCTAAATGATGCCACAATTAAGCCCTACTGTCATCTAATTGCCTTTAATTTATCTCAAACTGACAGAAGAAAATTTATGGAACTACTTTCTTGAATGCACAAGGCTAAACCTAATAACAAATAATCTACTACATAAACCATTAACCACTAACCTTGGTTTCCAGTAGTACCATGCAACTCAACTTAAAGAGTCTTAACACCTGTCAGGGTTTAGTAAACTCTATATAAATGCAATTACAATACAATACATTTGTCACATCAAAAAACGGTGTTAATGAAAGTTAGTGTTACAATTGCTACAGGGCACATTATAAGAAGAAAAAGTTTAAAAAGCACTGAAATAAACTTTAAAGTCCTTTTTTAATTTTAAAAACAGAGTGCTCTACAAATCATAACTTTTTCCAAATAATGCATGAAGTCATGGTATTTGTGAGTATTCAACTATAATGAACTATAATGAATTTACTTAAAAAACCCTTTAAATGATGTACAGCTGCCTTATTGCACTTCCAGCAGTTGGCATCAGAGAGTCCCATATTGCAGCAGAAAGCTGCAAATATGGCCCTTTAGAGGAGTCACAAGCCACAAAAAACACATTTGCCTTTGGCACCAATAATCCTTGCACCATGCAGGTCTCTTAATAGAGACTTTGTGTTAGATGAATTATAATAAGCAATGTTAAGGTAGGGGACAGTATGCAGATGTTCAATCTCAAAATGTGTTATTTGGTTAGTATGAATCTACCTTAGCTTGTCATATTGTACACTCAGAATACATTTCCATTTGTTTAGGCTCAGTTCCTATGTGCAAGATAGTTCAATTTGTTAACTTCCTTCCAGTTTCTTTAGGAAATTGCCAACATTACTGGATAATAACCATATCCACATAATTTGCTTTGGTAATATGTTTATGGAGTACTATTTTATATTGTAGCATTTGTATACCACTTTTCAACCTCTAATGATGCTTCAAAGGGCTTTTTGGGGTGACTGAGTAAGCATCTATTCAGGTTGTTATGCATGGCTGGTAGAGTGTGTGTTCCTTATTGTGGTCTGATGGAAGCATTTTGGGTTTGAGTGTGAGGCTCAGAGGCTTGTTCCAAACATGTGGTAGTAAACATGTGGCTGTGGTTAACCACATCATGAAGCCGAAAGATGTGGAAAACAGAACCACATTTGCTTACACTTACCCTACCATACTTACCATCATTAATTGTTATGGTGACTGAGAAGTAAACTGTCCTTGTTGTACTTGGTGAAGAGGTGTAGATTTGTAGCCTAGGCTAAGGAAGAGCATGACCCAACAAAAATCAACAGACATCATTCTTACATGATGTACTCAAGAGCAGAGATGTTCTTACACTAGAAGATCAAGTGATCTCTTTCATATTTGGGTTTATGGGATCCAGCCGGGGTTAGAGATTGTGTGACACAAGAAAATCAAGAGAATCTTTTCTTATTCGAGCCTCCGTGGTACACAGTGGAGTGGAGGTGTAGCAACCCGAAGAAGTCTGGTATCTGTTGGGCCCACTCATGAGCAGAAGATGCTGCGTCTTAGGAAAATCAAAAGACGCAACTTTTACCTGGGTGTATGAGTTCCATATAAAAGTAAAATGTGGCAACCATGGAAAATTAGTTAGTGCCACTCAAACATGGGCCTCTGAGGCCCACTCAGGAACAGAAGAGGCTACATCCCAGTCTTATAACAGCATTGATAAATATGCTTATTTTGTTAAAGCCTCTAAAGACGGAAAGTCCTTGTTGGGATAAAAAGTCTCTTGCATGGCTCTGAAGGGTGTGCTGCCCTATCCTCATCCTTTTTCCTGTCACTGTATCTGTGTTTGTTTTGTTTTCCCCCAGTGACCCCCAACAATCTGTCAAGTTCACTTCTGCACCTCTATATTGCATAGACAAACCCCAGACTATTGCTCTAAAATCAAGAAAGCACTCTGTCTGGGCTTTGTAGTATTGGTGGAAGTGACAAGATGATTCCTACTAAAAGCAGCACCTGCCTTTTTGCCTGTCTTCTTCAGATGGGGAGAGGGTCTGCCCCATATTAAAATGTTAGCATATTTTCTTTAGTCATTTATTTACATATGATTAGGATATGGGTGGAAGACTATGTACATTTGAAAGGAACTGTGGTTCAGTGCTGAAGGCTCCCCCTTTTGAGAGACTGTGGACTGAGCAGAGAACAAGAATCCAGTTGGAAGTCTTTCAAGGAGAAGAACCCTGTCTGTTTCTAAAGGGGGATGTTGGACTACCTCTTGCAGAGAAGAGCCTGCCCGGAAAAAGAGCTAAACAACGTAGCTGCATAAGGACCTCTGGAAGATGTAGTTGCGTCGTCTGTGCTGCTGCAGGACATATCGCTATGGTGTTGTACAGTGAAAACACCTACATCACTCAGGATGCAGCGGAAGGATTGTCACCAGAATCACTGTTTGATTAACCCTTTTGTCTATGAGCCTACTGGCACAGCAGGGAATCCAGAGAACCAGAGCCTTGTCTCCTGGAGCTTTGATGACAACCTTAAATCCACAAATGCGTACTGTATCTAAATCATTTGCATAGTTGCATAGATATAATAATTTGAACTTCAAGTCCTGGTCTCCAGCTGTGCTTTAGATGAGAACTGTACACATCGGACTCCATGCTCCCTGTATTGTCGGCATCCTCCACCACTGAGAAAATCCAGGGGAGCCTTGTGGCTTCAAAGACGTAATGCTGCAAATGTGGCTTTCTAATATAAAATCTACACTAATTCACTCAAATTTTTGGTAAGGTGGTGTAGTGTAGCTCCTATTTCCCTAATAGGCCCTGCGCATTGGAATAATATACCCTATAGGTTTGACATAGGACTAAGGTCAATATGTCCCTATCGAGTATATTAAACTTAATTACTTGTGCCAGCTAGCTCAGAGGCCACTAGAAACTCCTTGATAAACAAGAAGGGAGTAGTTTCTGGCAGCCGCAAAACATGACAACTTTGTTTCCCTTTTAGAATCAGAACGTGTCCCAGAGTCGTGGAAACAATAGATAACCATTTCACTCAGCTCAATCGTGCATGCTTAGTTTTCCTCAAAGTTACACAGGAAGAATAGACGGGCGTTTCAATAAAAGATTTATTGAACAGTCTTGTTTCTAGTGTAAGTAATATGTGCTGTTACGATCACAAGACAGTATGCAAGATAAATAATGTACAGCGTAAGCAGTAGAAATAAATAATACTGCGCTAGCATGATCTTTAGTAGATATTCATTTACATAAATAACATAGACTGAAAATGCGAGTACTCATACGATGCGTTTCTAAGCTAGTTCTACCCCAATGTACCTAACCTAGGTGTAGGGAGAGGTATGAAGTAGGTGGAGTATTCCTTACTATGGTATACTAAGAGTATGTTAAGCCTAGTATGCCTAGTATGCCAAGAGTCCCTCTAGGTTTCTAGTCAGCTCCATACCTTAAGAATGAGAGAGGTGGGAATCTCTTGCCAGACTCGAACTCCAACACCCCGCGAGGGAAGTCAGATCACTGGAAGCTGGACTCTCTGCGTGCAGGGATGACAGCGTCTTCTCAGTGCGTCAGGCTGGGAAACGGGCTCCTCTGAAGTCGAGGTCTCCTCTGAATTACAAGGGCTAGGGAAGGTATATTTATACCTGAGAGGTACCTCAGAATTTTAGCAATTGACGTGAATCGGACAGCGGAAGACGTCATGAATGAACCCTCAAGGTATAACGGTTCATGCATAATAGATGAGTCCTTGAAGAAATCAATAGTCCTGTGCTAGGGAAACTCCCGAAGCCTAAGGGTCTGTTCTTCAAGAACTCGTTGTGACATTAGGGTGGACGGATGTCGGAGACCATGCCTGTATTTGGAGTGCACGGTTTAATGCCTAAATAAGGACTGGGATTTTATGCCTATATAAGGACAGGGCGAATTGTGCCTATATAAGGACATGATACAGGAAAACCCATGTACGGACACCCTAAGAGGAATACAACACCCACTCCACTTTCGTGTGTACGATAATAATAAAATGCTAAACATTTAACATGCTAAACATAAAATGGAGTACCACATATTGCTAAAAATATTTCTTAAAAGCATTAAAAAGCATATAAAAACCTATTAAACTGCAAAAGGTACTGTACATTTCAAGCATTGCTTTTCATTACAGGCATATATTTGGAAATAAAATGCAATTCGAATGAAAATAGGCAGTAATATTTACATGTGACAGAAAATGATCGATAAGTTGTTCAAAAATCAAAGTCATTTCATGTCATGAAAATTAATGAACTTTTTAGACAAATAAGATGACAAAGTGTCTGAGGAAGTACCGCGAAGTCCGTACTATAAGACTAGTTCTACTTCAAGCAGATTGAATTGCCATTCAGTTTGAAAAAACGGAAAAAAGTTCAATTTGGGAAGAGTTCCAAGTTTTTGAAATATGAAGGCCAAATTTTACTGCGTCTCTGGCACACTGTTGGTTGAATCAGAGTCAGTGTACGGGTCTGGTGTAAACATGAGATCATCTATTTCTGTAGACAAAATATCGTCCACTGAAGTTGGTGTCAGTTGGAACACCTCGTGTAGTAGATTAATTGCACAGAGATGTGAAGCATCGCTGTCAGCATAGGATGCCTCAGCAATGTTCGCGTCCATTGTTACCTGTGTACCTGTAGATCCATCTCGTACCTCAGCAGCAGCCGGAAGCGTCTGGGGGATCTCAATGAATGCCGTCATCAGGATTGGTAGCCTCTGGGGACAACACAGAGCATGGGCCATTATCGGGTCCAGCAGAGTATCGATATCCGTTGGCGTTGCTGATGGAAATGTTAGACAGGTGTCTAACAAGCATTCTTCACCGCATAGCAGGCATCGTAGGACAGGTGAGATGCAATCTTGCCAGATTGGTCTGAATGACAGGAACCACGTGGTATTAAGTTCCCGTAGACGAGTCATGCCCAAAAGCTGTACTTTTCGCTCACTGCACTTTCGTTCAAGGAGAGCTTTCTCCACTTCGCTCAGAGTGAAGTCTGCGAATAGGCTGGCCATAGCGTAATAGCAGGAATAGAAATAGAATTCCGGCAACAAGTGCTAGAATTAATGGTATGCCACCAAACGCTGAATGTGCAAAGTTAGTGATGATTCCGAGTATTGCCTGGAAAAGTGCTAACAGACCGGAACAGATGCTCTTAAATACATGTACAATTCCGCTTGTATCAGACATGTTAAAGATACATCCTATCATTTCCACGAAATGTATAGAGCAGTTTGTACGTATTAAAGTCTGTTTCTCAGCCGAAGTCCTTGCTACTTGTAGATCATAGGTTTCTTTGGCCGAGGTCAAAGGCACTGTTTGCTGTAAAAGCATGGCTTTCATTCTGCTCAAAGTATCAAATCCTATAAAAGAGAAGTTCAGCGAAGGCCACAAAGGTGACTCCCTGACTGTGTCTATTGGGGCAAACAATACTTGCATACAGCAAGTGACCCTGGAGCTGACCATTACTAGTTATGGGATGCCTGGCAACATGCCGCAGCAACTCTGATCATTCAACATGAGGTAACTCCCATTAGAAAGTTGTCCAAACGTTGGATTAATTCACAGCAGCTGGTGTACCCTGCTGATGGCAAGACAAATTTGCCACAGAACCATTGCAAGCCCCGTGCAAAGAAATGTCCTGACATATAAGTGAACCGCTAAGTGCACTTTTACAGTGTGTACCGCTCAGAAAAACACTTCACGATCCCCACTCCAACATCTATATGTATACGCTAAATTCCAAGATGTCTTAATGTATTCCTTACCCAACCTTTCATATTTGCCTGCTTGCATTTGTTTGAGGCAATACTGAAACTTAAAAGTAGTCACAGGTAGTGTGATTTTGCCATGAATGAGCCATTCTGTAGCTGGTTTTTCTGCCACTGTGAGTGGTAACTTTTCCAGTTTTTCAATCCTCAGCACTGTATACTTTGCTCCTCTTTGTGCCAGTTCGATCTGTTTATCAGTTAGATTGTATTCTGCAAACAGAGCCGACGTGTTGATGAAACGCCAAGGCACATAGCCCGCACGCAAAGATTGCAGCGTCCAGCTTAATAACACAAAAGAACGTAATTGAGATTGGCCTTGCTGTAACATCGCCAAATCTTGTTCTAGTATGTCGATAGCAGAGGATACAATGTTGTCCAATGAATATATTCTGGAGGACAAAGTTGTTAACCCATTGTCGACCACAGTGAGTGTTTTCTCTAAATTAATACGATCAAGTTCACGTATTCGTTCTGCGGCCTCCATCTGTGACACTTTCCATGCTTCATGATAGGCAGCATAAATGCCGGCATATATGAAACGTTTTTGACGCGGTTTTCTTGGTCCAAGCAAGAATTCCCTAAGGTCTGCGTCTTCTTTAAGTAAGGATAAGTGTTGTTTCACATCCTGTAGTGTAGATTTCTGCAGCCAATCGAGGCATAATTTTCCTACACTGTATGTTGTTACTACCCCCGGATGCTGTCTTTGGACGTATCTTGGGTCAGGCCTATGAATAGTAAATCCCTGAGTTTTATTCAGGAATCTTTCCTGACAGTTGTTCGTGTCTGTGGGCCAGATCAACCATTTTCTCCAATCAGGATTAGATCTGTTGAGTTGTAGTATTTTGTCAACTGTAACTGCTGCCTGTGTATCGTTATCAGTTGCAGGTGTTGGTACAGAAGGTGTTTTCATCTCTTTTATCTTGGCTAGTCCAAGACAAGATGTTTGTTGGACAGTTTCATTCAAAAACATTATTTGTTATGGGATGATACAGGCTCTAAATAAAGCTTCTATCCCCTGCACTTGCCAATCTTTAGTACCCCAGACAGCTTTTGTGTCTTTCCATAAGTCGAAACCCTGTCTAGACAGTTGGGCAATAAATGTTGCAGAGTAAATCTGTTTTGTATTAGTTAACATAATTTTCAGTCCTGTTTTGTTTATATTTTTATAGTAAAACGTTTCTGGATCGGATGTATTGTAACCTGAAAAATATGGAAACTTGCTAGCAAATGTTTTTGAACTACCTTTTGGTGGTGAAGGACAATGCTCCCATTTGTTAAACAAACACATTTCTAGGGTATACAGATTTATGCAAATAATGATGACTATAGTGGTTATGGCAATACAGCTGTTCATAGTCTGATGAACCCTCTAAATATTCATTTTTAGAAAATGCAGCAGATTTTTCTAGGTCAAACATTATGTCATTAACAGTCTCAAAATCCCAATCATCAGAATAGGTACTGGACGAAATGAGATCACTTAGTGAAATTTTAAACAAATGTGGAATGTTCAATTGTTCCGTCGGGCCAAAGATATCAAATTCTGTTTTGTCCCACACTATACCATCCTGTATAGGAACGGCTGTGATGTTCACTGTTGACAAGTCTCTTGCTTCACGATGGGAAGATTTATGAGGTTTCAAAAGTACGTTCACATCTTTTCCTTCAGTGTTCACATGGATGTATCTGCCATTTATAAGCACGCTCATAGTCATAACCAAAGCTAGCCAAAGCAGGAAAACAAATATTCCAGAAATAATCCAGAGTTCAATCCATGGGGAAACCAGATAAGTCTTTTTCAGAAAGTGAAGAAAGTCTTGTACTTGCTGCTTGAATGTTAATGATGCTGGCGTCGTTTCAGGTTCACTCGGATCTTCTGAGAACGTATCAAAGTTAATGAAATAGCCAGAAGAAGTTCTGTCAATTGTTGAAATTGCATCAGGATTTGTAGAAATCGCTGGAACCAGTTGATCACTTGCTACATTGGTGTAGACAGGTGTATTTGGACGAACTGTTACTTGATTTTCAAGAGGGATGAGTTCCATAGCATTGTTGCTTAGTCCTTCATCTGTTACTGCTGAATTCCCAATTGTTATCAATCTTTCAGTCTGAACCTCTTGGATAGTAGCGAGAGGAGTGTGTCTGCTACTAGGTCGGAGTCCACGAGGCCTACTATTTAGTATTGGCCACATACTGTGGTTTGATGAGGTCGATGGACACAAATCTTTTCTCCTTTTTTCCAGCAAGGGGCGGCAGAAGTACTGTTCTTGTTCCTTGAACTGCTAGGACAGGTACTGGTCGTCTGTAAGAAGGTCCAAATTCCTTCTTGTCCGCAATCTTTTCTCTGACTAGATACCCAACTTTTGGAATCCAGACAGACCTTGCTGGGACCGCCGGTTTTTCCCCAGTGGTGGTAGGCTGCAGGAATACGTTGCTTTGTTTTGATCTTAGTTCATTGAGTTCCTGTAAAACAGCCAAACGATCTTTGATATCAAACGGTTTATTTTCCACCACTGTGCCTACGTGATCGAGGTCTGGTACCCAGATTCTTGTCCCAAATAGGACCTCATATGGAGTGACCCCCCCTAGAGAACTTCTTATCAGGTTATTTAATGAGCGTTGGACCCCATAAAGATGTTTGACCCACCCATCACCCGAACCTAATACCCTAGCTGTTATAGACTGCTTTATGTCCCGGTTTTTCCTTTCCACAACCGAATTTCCCTCAGGATGGAAGGGAGAGGAGTACCGCAATGCAACGCCCAGACTGGCCATGGCTTCTTTGTAAGCCCGAGAGCTAAATGCAGGGCCCTGGTCAGAATGTAGCGTGCCTATTGCGTATGTGCCGATAAAGACTCGCAAATCTTTTATAACAGTTCGAGCGTCAGCCGAGCGCTGAGGCCATATCCATAGGAACCTAGAGCATGAATCCACTGCAACCATGATATATTTATAGTTACCGTCCCTTTGCAAGGGACCGCAGTGGTCCAGGTAAACACAAGCTAATGATTTGTCTGAAATTAACAGGGGTGTCTGCGCAGGACGTTTTACTGTTGAGACTTTCATCTGTTGGCAAATATCACATTCTAAAACATAGTTCTTTGTTTGTTTCCGAATGCCAGGCCACCAATATCTTTGCTTGAGTAAAGATACTGTTGCAGAAACACCTGCATGGGCAGAAGGTATCCCTTCGTGTGCTGCTAGGATTAGTCCTAATCTACGTTCCTTGTTTGGAATTACCCTATCCCCCACTCCAGGGATTCGAGCAAAAGGAACGTTGTTCGCATCAATTACATAAGAGTACTTGAGTGGAAACTTTTTCGGTAACGCTGCACCACTGCCTTTGCTTGTAGCATTGACAGCCAACATTATCTCACTGTCTATTTTCGTTTTTGAACAAGTGATCGCAGCTACGGAAGCCGTCTGAACAGCCCCCTTTGCGGCTTCGTCAGCCAATGAATTCCCTGCAACGTGAACGCCATCACGTTGATGACTCAGTGTGTGGATCACGCGAGCCTTTGGTAGTTCGTTTTTCAACTGAACTACTTGTTCCCAAAGCGTTTTGAGCTTTATTGTGCCACCTTTCGCGTCTTTGAACCCATTTTCAAGCCAGTTTTGTATATATTCATTATACGACTGAACACAGTAAAAGGAATCGCACACTATTAGTGTGGGGAATTCTCGATCTGTACTTTCAAGTGCCAGTTTGAAGTGCCAGTTTGAATGCTTGTAGTTCAGCTCGCTGAGCTGTACAATCTCCTAGAGATTGAGTTTTTGTGACCATAGGTCTGAAGATGCCATCTCGCATGCGACCTTTAACGATTGCACACGCTACACTGTAAGCTTGCTTACTCCCTGTTGCGGGTTTTGCGGATCCGTCAGTGTAAATTATGAATTCGTACTGATCGAGAGGCAGAATCTCAGTGGGCAGAGGACATTCTTGTTCATATTGCAGGAACGCTTGTATTTTTAATTCAGGATCAAAAACATATTCAACATCTGTTGCAGCAAGAGAATTAACCCATTGTATCCATCTTGGATGTAATGCTTTAGCATTTGGAATGCTTGCTTTTGTGACCGCTTTTAAGCTGGTACTGGGGTTACAACAATAATGCGTTTCCCTTGGGCTAGGGCTCTTTCTTTTGCTACAGCGGTTTGAACTGCTGTCAGAATTTTTTCAGTTGAAGTGAAGCGCATTTCCGCTTGTGTATACAAATGAGATTTGTATGCGATTGGTATTTTTTCACCCTCATTAAATGTTAAGTAGGTGAATCCGCATTGACCCGAAATTATTCGGATCACCAGGTTGCGTTGACTTACGCGTGTTTGTAAGTGATTTGTTGCTAACATGTAAGCCTGGAGTGAACGCAAGATTTCTGTGTGTTCGTGTGTCCAATTTTTGATTGAAAAATCAGGTTTGATTAATGCGTAGAGAGGTTTAACCCTTTCTGTGCAATTTAGAATGTATGTTCTTCCAAAATGTAGGAAACCCAGGATGGATTGTAAGTTTTTTAGCGTTTTTGGAGGTTGGAGCAGTGCACATTTCTCTAGAAAGTTAGCTGCCAAGCTCTTGCCTTCACTTGAAAGCTCATATCCTAGAAATAGGACGTTGAGATGGGCAATTCTGGACTTTTTGAAGTTGAATTTGTAGCCCTCAGAGGCGAAGCCCAGTATAATAGTGCTCACCCTGTTCAAGTGTTTGTCCAGGTCATCGTCAGTCAGATAGATGTCATCGACATATGACAATGCCTCATTATCATAAATTTGTAGTAACTCCGTTACCCTCGCTGAGAATAACCCTGGGCTGTTCTTGAACCCTTGTGGGAGTCGACAAAATTGACGCTGGGTCCCCATTATTGAGAAAGCTGTTAAGTACCTGCTTTCAGGTGCTATGTTTTGACAAAAGAAACCATTTGAGATGTCTAATGTGGTTTTATATTTTTTACGCACAATGTTATTCATTAATGCTGTGCTATGTGCATTTTGCACTGCAAATGTTTTAGAACAAGTGTTTAAGTGTCTGTAATCCAAAACTAGACGATATGTGTTGTCTGGTTTGGAGACAGGAAACAAAAGATTGTTCATTGAGGAGGTGCATGTTTCAATCACCCCTTGGTATTCAAGTTGATCTAAGATCTCCCTGACCTGTTTTTTAGCTTCTTGCTTTATTGGGTACTGCCTCTGTGCAGTTGGTTCATGTTTCAGATGTATTTTATGGTGAGATGAATCCTCATCCCATCCTACATGATTTTTATATAATGCTGGGGCCTGGGCTACTGCCCATTTCCTGGCATATGTATATTTTAGGTGAATTGGAATATGGTTGGAGAAGGCAGGCAGGCATAATATTGTCCTCGCCATGTGGGCACTCCCTGACAAATTGTGGTGGCCAGTCTTTTTCTGGTAGAAGTATGTCATAGCCCCTTGAAAATTTTTCCCAAAAAAGTGCTTTCACCTGTCTAGGTATGTCTCCCTCCATCCGGAGTGTTATTTCATATAACTTTTCTGGAGTACTAACCCTGGTGTCTACAGTCTCTACTGTAATGTACTCATTCAAGTCCACTATCTCCAGAAGTTCCTTCAGGTTCTGGCGAGCTATTGTGACTTCTGCTGCACTGTCCAGCATTGTCTGAGCCCATTCTCCGTTCCTGAGTTGTGTTCTCAGTATTCTCGGCATGTCTGATCTTCAGACCCGCTACTTTCTTTTTGGAGAATTGAGGTTATACCTCCTTTCAGAGGGCTCCTTTTGAGGAGACCTACCTCTGGATTGAGAACGTTGAATTTTGTTTAGTAGTTTCCCACTTCTTTTTAGAAGATGTAGGAGTTTGTTTACTAGAGTCCTTCTCAGGACTTTCAGATAGTTTTGGCTTCACTGGTCTTCCACCCAAACTATCTCTGCCTAATTCTGCATAAGATTGTTCTATAATTCTGGGTAGTTCAGTTTGTTGTTCTGTGACATCAAATTCCCTTAATCGTTGGTGGATCGCCACTGCTGCTGCCTCCCCTTTAATATTAGATAATATTATTGTTGAGACCTGGTCGAAATTTTTCAGTAATTTCATACCTAAATTTAGAGCAGGCTCTGCCCCGTATTCGTTTTGAATTTGTTTCAGGACCTATGGTATTACCGCAATTGACGGATGGCCATGTGTTTTAGTATAGATGGCAGCAAAGACTGAGCCCCAAGTGGTGCAGTCTTCCAGTTGTGGTGTGATCCCCATTGGTAAACTGATTGTTAGGATTCTGTGTTTCTCATACGGGCTAGTATTTGGAAATACTGCTTCGATTTGAGTAATTTTTTGAGCTATCCAGAATGGAATTTGCTCACGTTTTGTGGGCATTTTACCCATGACTGCGTACAGAGTCTGTGGTGTAATTTTTAGTGCAGTCCCCAGTTGAGGGGTCTGATTTGGAATGGTTAATGGTGGTTGGACTGTGAAAGTCCGCATGACATATTGGACCAATTGTCTGTAGATTTTTATTAACTCTGTAAGTTGAGTAAGTAACTCCTCATCTGACATTATATCAAGTTCAGGATGAGGTGTGTAGCCGGCTAGAATCGGCCATGTTGCTCCTGGTCTACCTAGTGGACCGAGCCTGGTAATGTTTCTGTGATGTTTTAGGGCGCCTTTAAACCAGAGCTGATGCTCCTGGTATGTAGTGGAATTTCAATATCCTCGAAAGGAATATATTTCTCTGGTGGATCATCTTCTTTGTAGAACTGAAACAGTTTTGTAACTGGATTGGATTCAGGAAATATTACCCATGAATAGAATACCTCTGTCTGAAAGGATTCGTGTGCCTCTATCACGAAAACTGCTCTACCGCCTCTTGGTGGTAGGCCATGTTTTATGAGTTTTAGAGTGATGGCTCTCCTTAAGTTTGGAGCGATGTCTATAACACCCTCCTCAGGTTCATTTAAACCTGTAAAGTTAAAAACTGCTAAGGCTGGGTCAGCCGCAGCTCCACCGGTTTCGGTCATTCTGTTTTTTGAAAAATGTAGGACAAGTTTCAAGGAAACAAAGATAAGGTGCACAATATTTTGGAACACTGTATCCTTCAACGTTGAGCAAACCAAACAGCTAATATATAGAGTGCTTCCTTATGTAGCCATGGCAGATACTTAACCCTGCCCACTCCAGACGTCTTTTGGAGTATATGGGTAGGGGTCTCTGAGAGAAAAAGCACGGCTGAGTTACTCAGTATCTAACGTTAAATTACCGCCTTACCAAACCGTTGGGCGCCATGTAGTGTAGCTCCTATTTCCCTAATAGGCTCTGCGCATTGGAATAATATACCCTATAGGTTTGACATAGGACTAAGGTCAATATGTCCCTATCGGGTATATTAAACTTAATTACTTGTGCCAGCTAGCTCAGAGGCCACTAGAAACTCCTTGATAAACAAGAAGGGAGTAGTTTCTGGCAGCTGCAAAACATGACAACTTTGTTTCCCTTTTAGAATCAGAACGTGTCCCAGAGTCGTGGAAACAATAGATAACCATTTCACTCAGCTCAATCGTGCATGCTTAGTTTTCCTCAAAGTTACACAGGAAGAATAGACGGGTGCTTCAATAAAAGATTTATTGAACAGTCTTGTTTTTCGTGTAAGTAATATGTGCTGTTACGATCACAAGACAGTATGCAAGATAAATAATGTACAGCGTAAGCAGTAGAAATAAATAATACTGCGCTAGCATGATCTTTAGTAGATATTCATTTACATAAATAACATAGACTAAAAATGCGAGTACTCATACGATGCGTTTCTAAGCTAGTTCTACCCCAATGTACCGTACCTAACCTAGGTGTAGGGAGAGGTATGAAGTAGGTGGAGTATTCCTTACTATGGTATACTAAGAGTACGTTAAGCCTAGTATGCCTAGTATGCCAAGAGTCCCTCTAGGTTTCTAGTCAGCTCCATACCTTAAGAATGAGAGAGGTGGGACTCTCTTGCCAGACTCGACCTCCAACACCCCACGAGGGAAGTCAGATCACTGGAAGCTGGACTCTCTGCGTGCAGGGATGACAGCGTCTTCTCAGTGCGTCAGGCCGGGAAACGGGCTCCTCTGAAGTCGAGGTCTCCTCTGATTTACAAGGGCTAGGGAAGGTATATTTATACCTGAGAGGTACCTCAGAATGTTAGCAATTGACGTGAATCGGACAGCGGAAGACGTCATGAATGAACCCTCAAGGTATAATGGTTCATGCATAATAGATGAGTCCTTGAAGAAATCAATAGTCCTGTGCTAGGGAAACTCCCGAAGCCTAAGGGTCTGTTCTTCAAGAACTCGTTGTGACGTTAGGGTGGACGGATGTCGGAGACCATGCCTGTATTTGGAGTGCACGGTTTAATGCCTAAATAAGGACTGGGATTTTATGCCTATATAAGGACAGGGCGAATTGTGCCTATATAAGGACATGATACAGGAAAACCCATGTACGGACACCCTAAGAGGAATACAACAGTGGGATGCAATGGAACCCTACAATTACCCTCTGTGAAGACTTACCTGAGCATGCTATGCTGGTGCATGGATAGCCCTTGACAACTTGTCTTCTTATGTGGCCAAAAGAAAAAGCAGAGTCATAACTGCAGAGAATCATCTTTTGTCCAGAATGCCATTCCACAAGGGTGCCAAGGTAAGATTTCCAGAACAGTTTTTTAAAGTGCTCTTCTTGGAAATGCACTTTGAACATGATGGATTTCAGTTTACCAAAGTTCATATGTGGATGCAAAGCAATGACAATCATGCTATAAAAATGAGAGTGAGAATGGTGATGCTCTAGCAAATTCATGCAACTGTAGTGAGCAGGGTACAGGTGTACTTTTTGAACACTTGAGGTGATGGTGATGGTGATGAAGATGCAGATGCAGCTGCATTCCTATTAGACCATGAAAATGCATCTGCACTGCATTTACACATCTGAGATGAGAACAATGCAGCTGCAATAATACTGATCTGTCCATAATAAGACAACTTAGTATCATTTGAAACTGAATTATACAGGAAATCTTGAAGAACTTTCCTCACTAAACCCAGCCAATGTGGAACTGAAACCCAAACTGTGCCAGATCAATACTGGATTGTTCAGAGAAGTTCAAAAAAGTGACATGTAAAGCAAAAGCTCAAGGATGAACCTTTACATATGTGAGAAACCTCCAACTTGAGGTTTCCAACACTGAATATCACAACCTCCCACACCACAACTACCATTTTTCAGAAACTCACTCAATTTGACTTTGTTTGGCACATACCATGAAAACCTCCTGAATACTGTTGTAAATTGCACACCATACTAGTCTCTAAGCTTCTTATTGGTTACAATCCATGTGCAAGAGCCATAAATTATAAAGAATTTCATTTTATGGCATTATTACAGTGTGATACGGGCTGAAATGTTAACATTATGAGCGCAATCATTTTACATTGATTTTTGCCTATTATGGTTATCTGTAATGCCATAGCTCGCTCAAACTCACTGCTTTTGCTCTTAACAGTTGACCTGTAGCTGATAGCCATGCTTGTGGTAATTGATGGGCATGGCTTTGCAGGATTCATTAATCCGGGCTTGTGCAGTAACCATAATTTGCAAGACCAGATGTCCTAGATTTGCAGCTTTCTGTAGTTGAAAACATTTGGCAACGTTCAGTCTGCAACACCTTCTAAATGCACTGTCACAGATGTCATGCAGATTTTGAGAATGCATAAAAGTCTATGAATAGTCAAAGGAATGATTGAAATTAACAGAGAAGATATAAACAGAAGAAGAAAGGAAAAAGAGATATGAGCATAGCCAGACAAGGAGGCAAAGGATCGAAAAAAGAGAAGAATGTGTAGAGCTCCTCTCTTTATAGAGTGAGTAAGAGAAAGAAGGAAAGAAAATTAATATAGAGAAAGGCATAAGAGGTGGAAATGACAAAGAGAAAATGAGCAGAGGGGGAAATGAGAGAAAGGAGGTGAGAGTAGAGAAGTAGAAGACAACCAGTTACAGGAAAGAATGATAATGTTACAGATGACCAAGGTTGGAGATGACCATGCATTCAACCAACAGGAATGGCACTTCTTGAAATGGAAAATTCTAAGACTCCTAAACCTCATAAAATAAAATGTGAATAACAGATATTTATTATTACCCATCTGAATGGCATTCATTTTATTACCCATCGAAGGATAGAAGGCTAGTTGGGCCTGCTAGAATTCAAACGTTTTACCATAGGGACAAAACACAGAATCCTGCAAGGAATGCATGAGTCCACCCAACTTCACATCAATTCCACTGAAAAACACTAATTATGCTATCTGTACAATTTACACTGACATAAATTGAAGCTAAATACAAGAAATGTTGCTAAATAGTGTTTATAAAGTGGATTATTCTGATATTCCAATGAATTTGGGTATGTGGCAAATTTTGGCATTGGGTCTGTGCTATTGTGTCAGCTTAGATAATCACATTTCATTCTAAGTTTGTGTTTCCTGAAAGCCTCTACAGTCAACATTTTTCCAAATGTGGTGGTTTCCATTTCAGGTCTTAGGAGTACCTAGGCATATCATAGAAAAATAATAATTAATGGAAGCTAAATCTCAGGGGTACTCTTTAGAAAGATGGAAATACAGATTCAATATTCTATGTGTTACAAACCCAGGGCAAAAGGCAATGTCCGCCTTGGCTGTAATAAACTGGATTTATTTAATAAGGACCTGATTTAGACTTTGGAGGTCAGTGTACTCTGTCGCAAATGTACCCTTCCCACCAAACCCTTGAGAGTATTCAGTTGACGGAGCCCCCATTGGCTCCAATTATGGAATACTTTCTCTGATGACCCGGCGGAGTAGGACCCAAATTTCTACAACTTACCAGGTCTACTGGCTTAATGTGTAACAGCACAATATAAATGCTGCTAGAATTCCAGGAGGGAGAACCCTGAACCCACTGCAAACATTATTAAGTCTTCTTATCCTGAGATCAAAAATACTTGCCAGGCCTCTCAAAAAATGCATTATTGGTGTTTCAAATGCGGGGTCGCACCCTAATTTGATGTTTGACATGACAAAAACAAATAAAATATATATTGTTTTTTAAATGCATTATTGGATAAATTATTTTGAAAATAATGACAACCCATATCATGGTATTGTCCCAGAAGGGTAACGGGAGCACCAACAAGTAATTTTGATTCAGCTCTGAGGATGGCTCCACCTCACTTCTCTAAGTGTTAGCCCCCCTAAAGTTTGGGTCTAGTTGAGCCTCTGGGACGAGGCCAGCAGTTTCAGAGTATTGTGCTTACATGGAGTCTGCATTCTTCGTCATGTAATTGAGTCACATTTGAGCTGTTATGGATGAGCAATAGAACATTTTGTTCTTGAGGAGATAGGAATATAATTTTTCAGTTGGTAGACTTTATTAGGTCTCTATTTGGGTGGTGCGGGGAGAGATTTTCTCTTGAAGAGAATTGTATTAGACGGGTGTGGTTTACCATGCCATTTACGAAACACCTGGTTCTTAAATATACTGATTCAGAGCAGTAGCAATGAAAGAATGACTAAAGTCTCTACACACACCGATGTGGGGAGATAGAATATGCTACACTATGAATTAAGCAAGCATCTTGAAAACGTACATTGGTAGCTTTGACATGGATCTGAATTCAGGCACCGGAATGAAGACAATACATGACCAGTGTATACTTCCATATCTAGAGATGATAAAGTGATATGTTGATAATCTCTGTAAAAAGTAGTACTGAGGATGCCCCTAGATGCCATGGCACCAGAGTGGGCTAGATTTAATTTCAAGCAAGGTGATATAGATCATAGTTGTGAATTGGCCGTACTTCAAATGGCCGGGATCTTAATAAAATAAGCAATTCTTCCAGCTAGTTTAGGGAATACAATTGTATACTATGTATTGCAAGGCCTATGTCCCCCGTAGGATAACATTGGAGTTGCCTTATTACATTTTATGTGTAATTTCCAAATGGGAAGAGATAACTGGTTCATGTTTGGTGTCTTTGGAATCCTAATTTAAAATCCTAATTTATGGTGAAGTCAGATTATAAATTCCAATTCTGAAAATGTCACTTTTAGAAAGTTGGCATTTTTTTGCCTAACATGCAGTGCCTGCAGCCTTCCTGGGTGACATGACTGGATGTAGTTGGCAGTTGGGCTTTGTGTATTCCTCCTAGACAGCCACACATAAAGGGAGCTTAGCTGTGACTGGATGGGAGGGAGGAGCTGGGCCCAGCCTCACTTGCACCTGAATAGGCTGTGTCCTGTCTCCACACAAAGTGCCTAACAACCATGCATTATCACTTCAGCCAGCTTCGAACCATGGCACGGGAGACAGGGTATCTGTGCACTTCAAAGGCATGCCTCTAGATGCTTCTCCCCACTTCAAAGGCACAACTGTGACTAGAACAAGGACCTCTGACACCACCTCTTCAGTACACTTCTGGACCTGTGGATGCGCTGCCACGAAGAAGAACTGCTGTGCTGCTGAAAGGACTGTCACTCTGCTGGACTGTTACTCTGAAGAGCTCCTAAACTCAAGCTTTTGGGATCATCGCGACTACAAACTGGCCCGTTCGCACTGGAACTGCGCCGCTCACATGGAAAATTAGTTAAATTCACTGCAAGTCCATCTCTTTGCACAATAAGCACCAATTGACCACATGGACTGCCAACGCGAGACTCCAGTCTACCCGTCCACGATGCCCGGCCTGCTCCTCGCACCATGCTGACCATCGCCTGTGACACTCTCCTTGCTCCCGGCTATCTTCTTCCATGCAAACAGGACTCTCTGCACAAAACTTAAGAAGGTAAACCTTCAGCGGGACTAATCTGGGAATGTATCTGATCCGCGCTCCATCGCCGGCCTGAACTTTTGACTTTGACCCGGTCCAGCACAACCAGAAAGCCGCGGTTTGTGCTTTATGCTTTTAAGCACTATATTTCAGTTAGTCTTTAAAAATTCATAACTCCGGTTCTACTGATTGGATTTTAGTTGTTTTGGTCTTATTTTATTTATTAAATTATGCTCTGCTTTCCTAACCTTGTGTGGGATCTTTTTGTGTGGTGATTTCACTGTTTTACTTTTTCAAGTGTTGCACAAATACTTTACACATTGCCTCTAAGTTAAGCCTGACTGCTTGGTTCCAAGCTACCAGGGGGTTGAGCACAGGTTAATTTAGGGTTTGCTTGTGCCTCATCCTGACTAGGATTGTGGTTGCCGCTTGACCAGGGCTCCCCAGTCAACCTGTAACCCAATTTCTAACCTATGACATCAATAGATCAAAATCCAAGCACAGAGAAGTGCACCAATGGTGCAAGTACTGAGAACAACACTGCATTTATAATTTTTTTTGTAAAGTTGTGGTCCAACCAAGGGAGGAGATGTGTCTTAGCAGAGATAGTTGCTGAATTTGCGTCCTGAGGACTTGCTTGGCTCAACATCCGTTTTTTCTGGGCAAATCACTTAATCTCCCAGTGTTTACGAAAAAAAAGTGAAATGCAATATGTGACTTATTATTGTAATTTTTACTTGATGTACACAATCTTGCATATCGTCTCCCATACCCCAGCCCTCTGTGCTTCCAAGTTAAGTTCACGCTATATTAATCTATTCTAGCCATTTATAGAGCGCATGGCTACCCAAAAGGCCTCCCAGAGCTAAACAAGCACAAAAACCCTATTCGATCTGCAATTCAAGGTATTAAAACAACAGAACAGTCCAAAACCTCAATTAGATATATAGCCATGCCGTCAACATCTTCCTGAAGTTTAATTCATTTTCAATTTTGCGTATCCTTATAGGTAGGGAGTTCCAAAGTTTAGGAGTCACATAGGAAAAGGAGCGGCCTCCAATTCTCGCCTTTTGAACCTTAAGGATCACCATAGACAGTGAATTTATAGACCTCACGGCCTTATGAGAATGCAGGGCTGCAACAAAGGCTGAATAAGTTAAGGGCCCTTTTTGTAGTGCGCCCTGTGTGCAACACAAAGGGACTTAAATTGGATCCTTTGTTTGACAGGTAGCCAGTGTAATGAAGCCAAAGAACCGGAGACTGAATGATGCCTAGGAACCTCCAAAAGAAGCCTGGCAGCAGCATTTTGCACTACTTGTAGTCTTTTGACTACATATAGTGGGCATCAAACATAAAACGAATTCCTGTGGTCAAGACATGAAAGGGCAAGAGCCTGTACAATGGACCTACGAGAGGAAATAGGTAAGAGGTCCAATATCTTTCTAAGAATTTTCAGCATGTCATAACAGTTTGCTGTAACCTTCCTGACTTGAGTCTCAAAGGAAAATTTGCAGTCCAACCAAATACCAAGATATTTTATCACTGCTTTAGGAGTCAGAGGACTTCCTAAAGAATCTGGCCAACAAACTAAAGGCCAGCTGTCAAAGTCATTGCCAACCACCATGACTTCGTTCTTCTCACCATTAAGTTTAAGACAGCAATTAGCCATCAAATCAGCTTCTTCCTTCAAGCACGGTCCAAGTTGATGTGTGTTAGAAATGGGGGTCTCTAGTTGGCAGAGGTAAGTACCTTTGTCCAAATAGGGACCCTTGCTTCTAGTCAGGGTAAGGGGGATACACTTCTAAAATAACCCCTGCTCACCCCCTTGGTAGCATGGCACGAGCAGACAGGCTTAACTCAGAGGCAGTGTGTAAAGCATTTGTGAACACATAGGGGCATATTCACAAGAACGTGTGATAACCACCGCAAGTGCAGCCTAACGCAACTCTGCATATCGCGGGAAAATAACTCTGTGTTAACGTGATATTCCCAACACGCGGCACCATGCGATAGACACACGAGAACGCGACAAATGAACGCATTAAAAGCAACGCGACGCCGCAAAAACGCGAAACCCCAACGCGCAAATAGTAGCGATGACGCCAATAGCGATACAAAAATCTGAAAAAAGCAGCCACAGGCCTGCAATTCCCATGCGTCATGCGGGAAAATGCACTATAAAAATAGAAAAAAACAACAGCGAAGCACAATGGAGGAACCCGGAGCAAGCACAGAGGACAACCAGAATCCCACAAGCCCCACGGAGGACCAGCCTGGGACCTCGGGGTCAGGGAAGGGCAAGGACAAGAAGAGTCGGAAGAAGCGGTTCAGTCCGCAGGAAAACAGGATCCTGATAACGGTGGCGATAGAACACCATCAACTACTGTTCGCCACCTCCACCGTGTCACTGGCAATTAAAAATGGAATATGGCAGACCATCGTGGACAAGGTGAATGTAGTCGGAGTGCTGAAGAGGACAATGGACGAGGTTAAGAGGCGCTGGAATGATGTGAAGCGCAAAACCAAGCAGAAACTTGCAAACAACCTGAAGGCAGCAATGCAGACTGGAGGTGGGAGTCCAGCGACACAGGAGGAGCTGGACGAGATGGAGGAAATGGTCTCCACAGTCATCAGTGGGGAGACGGTGGAAGGAGTGGGTGGACCGGACACTGCTCAACATGACCGGACACAACAGCAACAGGGTGAGTAACCACCAGGGACTGGGGGGACGGGGGAGATGGGCACAATGGCACACATGCACAAGTAAGCACAGCACATCTGCGTACAAACCATGCCCCAGACCCCCAACTCCCACCAAGAGACCAATGCACACAGGTATGCAACATCTCAGCACCGCATAAGCACAGAAGCCAGAGGCACACTGCATGTAAGGGATAAGGGGCAGCGAAATCAGACCAGCAGGGGCGACTCCCCCAAAATGTGGCACACACACATTACATGCAGAGCACATCAACATTGACAATGATGTGGTACAAACCGCAACACGTCCACAACAGAACAGAGGACACAACTGCTGCTGCATGTGCGTAGAAACTGGCCAATCACATTTGGCACTGCATGGAAATGTGAGTTGACAATGTACAAGTACAAACACACATCTGTGATGTAGTTGGAATGTCCACTGTCCCGCATCAAATAGGCAGCCCCCCCAAACAGTCACAATGTACACTGTCATGCAGTCTGAATGTGAACCTGACAATGCGTCAACATACATGTGAACATGATGTTAAACTGCATCTCCCCTCCACATTGCAGGGGGAAATCCAACACCTCCTGCAGTGCAGTCCGAACCTCTCTTCTCTGATGACGAAGAGGACCACCACACCTTCGACTCCGACGCCCTCCAACAGCTCGTGGAGAGCCTACGCAGCCCACTTCCATGAGCAGGCCAGCCCAGCTGCCACGAGGAGAACCCACCCCCTGCACAGTACACACAGCAGGCAGCACCCACCACCATGGCCGCCTCCCAGGACCCCCACGATGAACACATGGCCTTCCAACGCCATGTGTTGGGGTTCCAGGAGAAGCTGGCTGAACAGGTGCAGGTGGGCTTCGACCGCATGGCAGCCAAACTAGACGCCATACGTGGGTGTCTAAGTCCCATCAGGGACCACTCACAGTCCCTAACGGACACCCACAGTCTGCTCCATGCTCTCCAATGAACCATGGCTGACATCGCTAGAGTCTTGACTCTGCAACAGGAATAACTGTCAAGTCAGAGTGCCTCCAGCGAGCTCGCCCGGGAGTTGGGACACATGCGGAGGATCATGGAGAACATGGAGCGGATGCAGGCGGAAAGAGCGGCTGCCACGGCTGCACACCAGCGAGATCTAGCTGGGTCCCTTCATGCCATTAAGACCCTCCTCATGGCTTTGCTGCCACATGGCCTTGCGCTGATGCATGCTGCTGGTACCACCCCATCCACATCTTCGGCCCCTGATGTGTCAGTGCCACACAGTGCTGGAGACATAACACCACCACCCACATGTGAGGGACAGGCAACAGCAGCGGACGAAGATGCGGATGAATCTGCCTTCGTGGTCAGGACGCAGTAGCATACATCTCCGCCATGTGGCCTGTTTCTGCTTGGTTCTGCCCTCTGCATCATCACCTTCCACTGTCCCCCGATGCACTCTGCGACATGGACTGCCATATTCTGTTTGCTCACCAATGACACAGCTACCAGACTGCGGACCCAACTCCTCCTCTCCTGATGTACCGGTCACTCCCTGAAGGACTCTGGCTGGCCCTACACGGGCCGACAATGTGAAGTGGTGCTGGCATGGCCCTGTACTGCTCCAGCTGCAACACTCCCTTGAATGTGCAATAAACATTCATATTCACACAGATGTGTCATGTCTATGATCTTTCAAGTGTGGAAGTATGGATGAATGTAGGGTCAGTGATTCCCCCTTACGTCCATGTTGCCCATGTTGTGGAACTTTTGTCACTGGGTGGCACATTTCCGTTGCGGGCCGGGGGTTGCCGATACTTCAACAGAGACACATCCATTAGTCACTTCCTTGTCCAGCCCAGGACAGAACCACGCCCAGAGCCCCGGGGTCATTGTTCACACCCTTACGCTGGACTGGCATACGCCAGGGTAGCCCACTCTGCTTACGCACACAGGGGGGGGAACGACAAAGCTACATGTCCCAGCTCTACACTGCAGGGATCTGCAGCTCACAGGTCTAGTTGTCAGCATGCCACAGCCACTCCCTCATGGCTGGTGTACCCCACACCACACCCATCCAGCACAGGCGTCACAGGACATGTGACCCTGCCAATGAAAAGGGCCTGGCGCACGTGCTGGACACCATTTCAACTTTACAACTGGGTGTCTCTGTGTAGTTCCCATCTACGCATGAGGGCCTAGGGCCCTGCCACCTCACATTTCCCAGTGCCGGGGGTGACATGATGGCGTCCGCACAACGGGACTCAATCATTAAGGGACCATGGCTAGCGGGGGACACAGACTTGGTGGCACCGGATACACTGCGGCAGGCACAGGCACCCCGCCACGGGACGGTGTCTTGCGGTGCAGTGAGATAGGGGCACCTGAAATGCTGAGCGGGTGTGCAGCCTGCGATGATGCGCCGTCCTGGCGGTCCGGACTGGCATGGGTTTGTGTGAGACCTGCTGGCCCGCAGTGTGGGCCTGGGCAATGGCATGGTGGGCCTCCCGCCACGTGGCGTTGCGGTTCACAGAGTTAGTGGCAACTCAAGCGCTGAGCGGGTGTGCAGCATGCGAGGATGCCATGTCCACAGATATGGTCTCTGCCATTGTGATATCAAGACCCAGCAACATGTGTGTGACCTAGTGGCCCGCGGCGCGGGGCTGCATGATGTGGAGGGTGCCATGGTCGTGGGCCCCGGGCTTGGAGATCCCTCTGGAACGTGGTGGGCCCTCTTGGAGACACGCCGTTGGCGGAAGGTGAGCAGTGAGGCCTGGTTGCGCAGGGGCAGGCATTTGCCGCTTGGCGGCGGGAGGGGCTGGGGTGCAGCAGCCTGTGTGCGCTCTGGCGGGCAAGCGATGGTGGCGTGTGCAACTGTATGAGCTCTGACATTCATGTCTCTGGAAACTGTTTCAAATGAGGGACCTGGGGGACTGCTGTGAATCCGGGCACGTGGTTGGAGACACACCAGTGGCAGCAGGTGAGCAGTGGGGCATAGGTCCGCAGGGTCGGCACTCTCTCTCCCTCTCTTTCTCTCTCCCTCTCTCACTCTCCCTCCCTCTCTCCCGCTCTCTCCCTCTCTCTTTCTCTCTCCTCTCTCCCTTTCCCTCTCTCCCTCTCTCTTTTGCTCTCTCTCTCTCTCTGTGATTTGATGTGCGCATGGCACTCCTTCTTATACAGATTTCTGTTTTGCAGGCTGTGACTTGTAGGATGTCGTGGGACGACCCGCCATGCCTCTTCTGCTTTTCTGTTTTTGTTTTGTTCTGTAATAAACGTGTTATTTGGATCTTATGATATGGATGTATGATTTCCCTCTTTTCCGACCACACATGTATGTTGAGTTTTGTGCTTGTGCGACTTTAGGCGATTTGTTTGGTTAATGGTTTCGTGCAGTTGATGTGCAATATCTTTGTCATGGGGGGGATGTGGGGGGTGCCCGGGTTAGGGCCCGGGGGGAGGGGGGTGGAATGTGGTGGGGTCCTGGGGGTGGTGGCGGTGGGTGTTGTTGACCTTTTGGGGCTCCGGGCTGCATGGTCATTTGCTCCAGGGCATCTGTTGTTCTTCAGGTGTGGCTATGGGCTGTGCTCCCTTGTCTGGTGCCGGTTGTCGTCCGTCTTTGCACCAGGTAGGAGCAGGTGTTAATTTCCTGCTGCTGACACACCTTATCACATGTTTTGTGGTCTTATCGCTGATCGAGCTGGTCATTGAGAATGTTGTGGAGTGGTGTTGTCGCGGATTTTTGCACGGGAACGCCTACTCTGCATCTCATTAGCGTTAGTTGCCGGGGTCATCTGTGGTGATGTTTTCTGCGACTGCTTTTGCAGGTAAACTGGTGTTATGGGCTGTTAGCACCTGCTTGGGAATGGGGCGTTAGATTTATCGCGAATTTGGCTGCGATAAAGTGTCGATAACTCGGCGATGTTTCCTTGAGAATATGCCCCATACAGTAATACAGTGAAAACAATACAAATGGACACCACACCAGTTTAAAAAAATAAGTAATCTTTATCTATACCAAGCAAGACCCAAAACACAAAAATCCACAATACAGTAATAAATATATGACTTTCAAATGGTAGAAATAGTTCAGTTCAAAGCAAATTGTAGATGCAACACTTTTCACACTAAGTACCTTGGATACGTCGCGCACACAAACAAAAATGGCCGCAGGGAAGGTGATGCGTCGTTTCCATACACTCAGGGAAGGTGATGCGTCGGTTCCTTGCTCCGGGGGAGGTGATGCGTCGGTTCCTTACTGCAGCGCAGGGGAGGTGATGCGTCGGTTCCTTACCGGAGAGGAGGTCATGCGTCGGTTTCTTACTGCGTGTGGAGGTCATGTGTCGGTTTCTTACTGCGTCCCCCATCGATGCGACAGACTTGGCACCTCGATGCGATGCGACGATCCGGGGCGATGCGAGGATTCTCGCAGCCACACAGCAGGGCTTGCGTCAGAATCGGTGCGGTAAACTCAGACTTTGGAGATTGTTGCACTCGATGCGGCATGCGGCTATTTCTCGAGCCGCGGCAGGCACTGCTACGGTTTCTTCGGTGATGCATCGGAAACAGGTACGGATGCGTCACACTTCTCGGAGTTGCGTTGATTTTCCAGCTCTCAGTGGAAAACACTCTCTAGAGGTCCAAAATAACAGCAGGCACCTCTTTGCAGGTCAGAACTCCAAGCAAGGAAGTTCAGGGGAGCTGGTGGTGAAGTCTTTGTGTCCCTGAGACTTCAGAACAGAAGGCAAGCTCAGTTTCAAGCCCTTGGAGATGTTCCTCAAGCAGGGGACACAGCAAACAGCAAAGTCCTTTCTCCTTTCCTTGGCAACAAGTAGCCACTGCAGGCCAACCCCAGACAGCAAACAACACGGGTAGTATTCCTCCTCAGCTTCTACGGCTCTTCTCCTTGGCAAGGTTCCTCTTGATTCCCAGAAGTGATCTAAAAGTCTGGGATCTGGGGCCCTCTTTTTTTATACAGTAAAATCCTTTGTTCACTGGTGGCAGAGAAGTCCTGTGCTCAGTCAAAACCAGTTCCGTCCTCTCTGGTGCAGCTTCCTGGCAGGAGGTGGAGACAGCATTGTGGAAGGCAGACCAGGCCCATTCAGGTTAAAGGAAATCTCCTCCCCCTACTCTAAATGCAGCCCAGGTCTATTCAGCCCAGCACTGACCCATCAGACTCTCTGGAGCCACTGCACCTCCCCAGCCCCTGACACTCCAAACCCAGGCAGTCAATCCACATCCTAGCAGAGGCACACTAGATGGCTAAGCAAGAAAATACCTACTTTCTAAAAAGTGGTATTTCCAAACACAGAATGTAAAAATCACCCTCACTAAAAGATGCATTTTAACATTCTGAGTTCAGGCATACTAAACTTTATTCTTGTTCCCAAGGGTAGTTAGGCTTATAAGATGTTATAAGCAAACCCCCCCCCCCTTCAATCCTATGGGAACAGGTAGCCTTGTAATAGTGAAAAACGAAATTGGCAGTATTTCACTATCAGGACATGCCACACACACAAGGGCATGTCCTACCTTTCACATACCCTGCACCCTGCCCACAGGGGTACCTTGGGCCTACCTTAGGGGTGACTAACATGTAAGAAAGGGAAGGTTAGGGCCAAGTGGGTGTACTTGCCAAGTCGACATGGCAGTACTAGACAGCCCACAGGCACTGCAATGGCAGGCCTGAGTTACATTTACAGGCTGCTTATGTAGGTGGGACAATGCATGCTGCAAGCCTACTAGCAGCATTTGATTTACAGGCCCTGGGCACACACAGTGCATTGTACTATGGACGGACTAGTAAATCAAATATGCCAATCATGGAAACACCAATCCATAACAATAATTTACAAAGGGAGCACTTGCACTTTGGCACTGAACAGCAGTGGCTAAGTGCCCAAAGCATCTAGACCAGCAAAACGGAGTCCAACACACAGCAAAAACACAGGAGGTATAGGCAAAAAAATACAGGGGAAACCCAAGCCAATGATGCCAGGTCTAATAATGTGCTTTCGAGTGGTTCTCTGGTGTAAGAGACATTGCTATTTGGTTGTCAGCAGTTTAGGTGACTAATGAAAGACCGTAGGCTTGTACAATCTCAGCCACAAGGCATACATAGAGCCTGAATATGGTTGTGCTCAATGAGAAGCCCTGAGGCCCGCCACTCTTCAAGGAGCATATCTCCGAGTAGCATGGCTTATCAAAAACCTGAAACCCCCTTCCCTCAAGAAATTATGGCAGTTTAAAGCAAGATCGCTTACAACATCTTCTTTAGTCTCTGCATCAAGACTGAGTGGGCTACGGTTTAAAGTGCGGCACTTAGGTGTAGTAGTATAACTGCTGCTGAACCACCTTGATCCAGGTTCATTTTGAGCTCCTTCACAACTGCAAGAAGTACTGTATCCCGGTCTAAAGCCCCTTTGCGTAGTGTGCAAGATGTCATTGTTTTCCAAAAATAATTATAGGTGCTGGTTGAGATTTTCTCCAACATCTTCCCCACCCATGATAGTAAAGATAGATAGGTAGATATCTGCCCTAGAAACACCGGCAGAAGTCACCTGGTCTGACCATTCCTTACTGACTTTTTCCTGTGTTTCTCCCAGAACAAAGGTTGACACACACCCTAATTCCTCAGGCTCTTACATAAGGCCATGGAATAAAGCCAACATGTCTGAGCTAAAGAGAACCCTAAAACTCTCGATACCCAGCCTATCGGGCGACGTTAGTGGTATGCAGCCTTAGTCAATCAATGGCTCTCGGATGCCGCAGACTGTATTGCCCCCATCCAAATCTCCACTTCCAAGAAGCTGAGATCTACCCCCTCAGCACCATGGTTTTCGTTGGAATTAGGCGAATGTCAATGAATTTTAATGTTGCAGTAGAAATATTACAACCTCTTTGGATCAGACCATTCCATTTAGTATTCATAAATTGGCACAACATATATGCCGACATATATTTCCTGCCTGGGGCTTTACCTTCTGACTTTGGTGTGGGCAGTGAGGCATTGGCTCTGCATTGGTTTCTGTGAAACTTTCAGTCAGGAGCTGTGCAGCGTAGCTCTGCGTTGGGCCGCATCAAATCTGATATGGCCTTCGGGGAGGAGCTGCGGGGCTCGGCTTTGCTCTGCATTGGATCTGGTGAAGCATTCAGTCAGGATCCGTGCGACGTGGCTCTGCAGGGCTCTGTGTTGCCTGGTGTCAGATCTGGTGAAGCAAGGGAGAACTGCACTCTGACCAGCCGTCCTATCAGGAAGACTAATCCCACTCTCCACCCAGGCCCCTAGGTCCCCTGTTCTGCCCCAAAACACATTTCCCAGTGGAGGAGCCATCACTAGCCAAAGAGCAACTGGACAGTCACAGAAAAGCTGTAGAACTTTATGCATGGAAATGCAATCTTTCTAAAAGTGCCATTTTTGAAATAGTAATTTAAAATTTGAATTTACCATTAAGGAGGATTTTTAAATTACAATTAAAATGAGTGGAAGACATATTTCTCGAGTTGTTCCCAAACTGAATTTAGCACTTATTTAATGTAATATAATAATAATATATCTATTACTATATATATTAATATATTGTAATAATTTATATTTCAGATATATGTATTAAAAAATGTAATAAAGTAAACCAGTATTAGCCTACGGGAGGCCAGCCTTGCCACGATGAAAAACAACTTTGGAGGTTTTTTCCCTGCCAGGACTGTTATATTCCAGAGTTAGGCCCATGTAGCGAAGCAGCCTATTTCTTACATTGCCCTAGAAAATAACATTTCAGATGTGAACTTTTGCACACATTTGCATGCACGACAATGTTGGATTAGTCTATCTGAAATTACTTTGTTTACACATCTAGCTTTGCACAACATTATCACGATGCCTTGAACATCATGTACTAGGCCTCTCTACGCACTAGGTGCAAAAGTCGTCTTATCTTCATCCACAAGGCAACAGTGCTATCTACATATTCACAACATTGCTAATCTAATGTGCACATCGTGAAGGCTGATTTTTATTAGAAATAATAGACATTCCGATAGATTGGTAGAGGAGGCACTTCTGCTGACACCGAAGGTCCGTGCATGCTGAGAATCCACCACGCTTGTTCTGACATTCCGTGAGGGGTGTCCAACTCGAGACCAAGACAGGGTCATTCACTCTATCTGATTAGGTAATTGGGTTGGATCGTCCCTTGGGGGATTCTTGGCTCTGCACCCATACACACTCTAGGTACACTTAGAGTAGGGTCTGCATCATAGGAGTATGTTAAATTACCATATTGCATATATGCCTGCATATATTCATTGCTTCAGCACCATGGTAGAAGTGTATCTACTGTTCACACTTTTGGTGCTTGTAGTCTTCTTTATTTGCTTCTGTCTCCTAATCATTGCAGCACATGTATTTTATACAAGAATAATGTTGGTTCAATAAATATATTGAAAACGCCCCACTGTGTATTCTGTATACTTCTCTGAGAGAAAGAAAGCACGAGTGAATGAGCAAAAGATTCTGTACTGTTTCCACAATCCCTGAGTAATCAGGGTTGTCATGTTCAGTGGTTGCCAGAGTCCATTCGTTCCCTGGTAAGGTTAGGGGGCGCTTATGGTGGCACTGTGAGCTAGCTTGTCTATAGGCCAACATATCCTGCGGGAGTGTCTGGAATCAGTCTTGACACCAAGCCTTTAGTTTATGTTGTCCAAACAATGCGCAGATCCTACGGATTAGTAGAAACTACACGAAAGGACATATAAAAGATTATGGGCCTGATTTAGATCTTGTCGGACGGGTTACTCCATCACAACGGTGACAGATATCCCAGCCGCTGAAATATAAATCCCAGAGGATATAATGGGATTTATATTTCGGCGGACGAGATATCCATCACCGTTGTGACGGAGTAACCCGTCTGCCAAGATCTAAATCAGGCCCTAAATGTACATGTCCTACTTTTTAAATATTCCGCACCCTGACCTATGAGCCTTTAGGGCCTACTATAGGGTCCCTATGTGTATTTAAAAGAAAGGTTTATGCTTGGCAAAGGGGTTATTTTGCCAAGTCGAAATGGCAGTTCAAAACGCACTGCAGGCTGCACTGGCAGGCCTGCGACTTGCTTTAGGGAGCTACTTTGGCAGCTGGTACAATGTGGGCTGCAGCCCACTAGAAGCATTCAATTTACAGGGCTTTGATGCAGGTAGTACTGTATACTAGGGACTTATAAGTAAATTAAATTAAATGCAAATCAGTAGGATGCCAATTTTATCATGTTTAAAGGAAAGAGCACACACACACACTTTACCACTGGTTGGCAGGGATAATGTGCACAGAGTCCTAATGCCAACAAAAACAGGCTCAGCTAAAGAAGGCAAACATCTGGGGACAGACCACTCAAAAGATGGTAATTTCTAACAGATATATTTATAATCTCTATTGGTTTCATCAAAATGTGAGCCATTTATCAAGTGTCTCTAAAGTGACTTTCCCAGCCTATTAATGGTTTGAAAATCCATCACAAACTAAAGCCAACTTTTAGGACTCTTATGCACATGACAACTGCTCTTTCTCAGAGACAATCAGTCAAAATATGACTGGTGAGACTGCTGGTTTTCTCACCCCTTTCCACCAATGCAAGGGTCAAACCTACACTTATTGGGGCAAAGTCGGAGTTCCAACAACTATCTGCAGAATCTGAAGTCCTTACCATTTGGATGAAAACAGCCACATGCAGACTCTACCAAGCTCCAATTGGTAAAGAGGAGTGCTGTGTCATGAGCTCCATAAGCCTCACTGTTGCGTAAACAGAGTCTTTGGCTCAGCTCTACAAGGTTTGTTTTTACATCTACAGGTGACACGAGTGAGCTTAGTCCAATGCACCAACACTTGAATGTGAAAAACAGGTTTTTGTAGCCCTGCAGGACCCCACCTAATACATAGTTGAAGTGTCTTCAATGCTCTTGGGTTACTAACAGTCCATAAACAGGGATCCAGGCACACAGTGCTAAATGGAAACTAATCTATTTCGTTCTCTCTAATATCACACACACACAAACTGCACTAAGAAAAAGACATTTTAACTAAAAAGTATTTTATTTCAACAGCTTCAATCTATTGCTTAGCACGTTTGAAATGATCACACAAAATATTATAACAAATGCACGTGTTGCGAACAACGAGAATAGAATGAACATTTCTACCATAGTTCAAATGTCATCTAAAAACCTAAAACTACTTCTATGCGCTACACTAGGCGAGCATGCATTAGCATAACTTGCATCTAGATTTTCTTAGGGAGAATCAGCGCACGGCATGTCTGTTTACAGCAAAGGGCTGTAGTTGCCAAAGTCAGGGAGGTCATGTTCCTCACTGAAGGCAAACACACCTTGCACGAGCTCCTCTCCTCCCCTGACATGGGCTTGCTATCAGCTTTCAGTAGAAAGTGCAATGCGGCAGCATCTCTGGCATTAAAGATTGTCTCTGGCTGTATCTTGCATGATAATCTACGGCAAAGGACCTCTCCTGACAATTGGTCAGGTGCGGGGCCTTTTATGTCAAATCTTATCTAAAATGTGCAATTCCTACATCAGAAATGTCTAGTACAGCCAATATGCATCAAGATGCTAGTCTAAAACTCATTCTTATAAACAAAGGAAAAATAAAATAATTCAGACTAGACTGATTTGGCAATTGACTTTGTCTGACCTTGAAATAGAGATAACAATCATGTGTTCCAGACTGATGTCGAATCAGTTGTATTATCAGTGTCATTGCCTGAGTGACTTGACTTGGCATAAGGACAGGCAACACCTCCGTCAAAGCAGACATGCTGATGATTCTGCAAAAATCATAGAAAAATGGAGTCTCTTCCTGTTCAAAATGAAGTTGGACTTTATGGTCTTTACGTCATCACCTGCCCTAGTTTAGTGTAGGCCCTCCACAGGAATTGCAATCCATGATTGAAGAATTGAGACACCTTAACTTACCCTTTCCCCCCTCGCACTGGACTCTGGCACACTTGACATAGGATCCACTGCATCTGTTCATTCCAGCGCCCCTTGCTTGCACTCGCTCTCATCTGGTCCTCGACCAGGGCCATCTTGTCTTTCTTTAACGCGCTGCAGATTTTCCGTATGCACAGGGAATTATAGGACGAATTCTCCGGAATACCGGTTTCCTATTCACACCAGTTGCAGGAGAACTACTGTTACATAGTCATGACTTTTTGCAGGTCTTTTGAGACTCATTTGTACTGTTTGTGGGAAGTGTAAACTATGCATCAATAATACCCTTGAGAGATCTGTTATTTAACTATAATTTTATTTCCAATCCAAGATGGTCGAACCACTGCCTGAATTGTCACTTAATGTGTTTACTCTTATATAAGGAGGGTCAAATTAGAGTCTAGTTGTGCTGCAGTTGTTTCTGGTAGATTGCTCGCTCATTGGATGCTGTGGATTCTCCACCTTTTCCAGTCCCTGCTTGTTGTTTTCCTGCCCTTCGCCTTGCTGCTTGATCTGGAGAGCTGGAAGGTTTTTCTGATTTCCAGTTTTTTCTTTCCTGCTGGATATAATATTTCTGGACCACTACTGGACACTCACTTACAATCTCACAATCTGCCGTCTGGCACTGTCTCTGGAGGTAGTAGGCCTTACCTACAAATGTAGACTACTTACCAAGCATTACCAAGATCATCAGCTCTTGACAAGAACAATGAACACAAACTGCTTTCACTTTAAGGCAAAATCCACTATTCACAGCCAACGCATTGCTGACCATGAATAATTAACTAACCCACATGTCTCATGATATATGGCAGTTCTACATTGTTGGCGATGCTGATTCTCAAGTTTAGTATTCGAGCATAGCCATTGTAGGAAGGGGTTTCTTTAGTCAATATTGGCGGTGTACACCCTGTTTCTGTATTGCAGTATTCTTTTAGAAATTACATCTGCAGGACCAATTCTGTAATATCCTTTCCAGTCAATGAAGCAGTACAAAAATTCACTTTCTGGTTTCTGATATCCTCTTTGCTTGCCTACACATTCTGTCCTAGTAATGCATGAGTTCTATCACCCAGTGTGTCAACCTGATCACTCTGACATTCCTTACTTACTCACTAAAACTGTATATTTACACCTTAGAGTGCGCCAATAACAACATATCCAACTTCCATGCTAAAATACTAATAATAATAATACACTTGAAATACTAACTTGGTGTAGCAGTTAGTTCTCGCTGCCACAAGGGCTACCATCCTGAAAAAACGCTTGGAATACCTAAAGGGTAACAATTAATGTCTGCTCCAAAAGGAGATAAATGTATGTCATCACTATGAAACATCTGAGCTCCTTGCAAAATTTTTGTGTGGGGTATTTCTGAGCTGAGACACCCTCTGGGCACCATACAGAGTGTTTGCCTTCACAGCTTTCAAGCGCCTGACAGAATAGAATATTCACCACCATCACCACAATTCTTTATCTGTATCCTGTGCAACCAAGCTATGAGCTTTTCAGGAAACACAAAAACCGAAAGCTATCTGGGTGCCTGGTGCAACCAATGGAAAGTATCCCTGTGTATGGTGCTGGTGATTCAAACTGCCAGTCTGTCAGGATTCTTATAAAAAACGATGACAAACTCTCACAACCACTCTAGGTGACATACTTCATCATTGACTTGTCAAGTCCTCTCGACAGTCAGTTAGGGAGCTGCCTGTAGTGACAGGAGGCGCTTCTGTGGTGGTGCAGGATTACCACCAGTTTTCTAGGTGAAAGATCTGTGAATATTAAAAATCCCTTTCTAAGGACACCAATGTCTGTAATTTATTGTTGGTTCCTTGTAGGGTTACTAAAAGCAATAGTGGTGGGACACCGGTGATAGTTGTTGCTCCTTTGTCCCTTAGATCGACATGTTGCAGCCTTTCTAGAGCCCCCATAGTGTTCCACTGCTTTCTTTAGGATCAAGATCTCTATGGTTCACTCAAATTCTCATTCACACATGCATCTACACATATTCGTGCCTAATGCACGTAATACTCGCTGTGGCGGTAGTAGTATTCTTCTAGCCTAGAGTTCCTGAAAAATATATACAGGACAGATAGAAATGAACAATATGTAGACATGCAGGAATTGTCATCACTTCTAGATATCTTCATGTTCTCTGCTCAAGATAATAATATAGCTATTACTAGTATGCAACATGTATAGAAAACAGTATTCAAAACTCTGTAAACTCATGCTGGACAGTGATGGTGAGCATAGCAAAACACACCAAAATGAGAACACAGCACTCAGTGGCCGAAAACTCTCATGAGCTATTAGTTCTCTAATATCCTTACCATAGTAAAGGATACTCAAAGTCCTGTGGAGATGGTGGCATTTGTCGCCCTTTGCGGTCACACACTCCTTAGGAGATTTTCAAGAGAGTTTGAAAATTATCAAATGAGTTGACCTAAAACTGCTGAAAAGATTGGCCCAGTTATGCAAAGCACTGTTGTCTTCACAGGGTAACGCCTGCCATTAGCCTAAATGTAATGATTCCTCTGGATCTTATAGGTAAACCGAGTGGGCTCTTCTAAATTGAACGTGAGCCAGAATCATGGTGTCAGACATACTGAGGTCACATCAGAAAGATTGCATGCAGTAGAAGAACTAGACCGCATGATGCAGCCCTCAATTTCGAAAGACTGGCACGTGTGGCAGCAACCATTTAATGTGCCAATGCTTAAAAGTCATGTCAGTCTTTAAGGCCATATATGTTGTGTTAGAATTTTGAAAAATCCACTGGGGCCAAGTTTTATAAATGTATATGTCTATACATAAATATAAGTTCCATCTGTTATATGTATGTGTATGTATATATAAGCATGCAGTATGTCTCCTGTTGATAAAACATAAACCAGGTATATTGAATGTTAAAGAGGCCAAGTGTTATGGCCCATGGTCCTCTGGAAAGTCAAACTCATGTAAACACAAGCCACAATGTGAAGTTATAAAGTGTATAGAAATGGCTAGATCCTATAAACACAGTGGCGTCATAAGAGGAATGAGCACCATAGGGCAACTATTCCATACTGGCTGTTGCTTATTATACAGTGGGATTCGGAGGATCTTCTTATTTGTGGAGTATCATTCCCGGTAGTGACTGGGTTACACCTGTAACTATGGGATATCATCATTGATGCCATTTATATGTGTCCTCAAAAGGTATACCCATTGTTAATGTTATTCTTTATAGAGTAACACCCTCTGTGTAGTTGGGTTGCCTGAGTAATTCTCTGTGTTCCTAGACAAGTACTTCTTAGTTGTTTTCTGAATGTTTACCATCCATATATTTTACCATCCATATATTGGGCTGTCATGCGTTTTGTGTTGTGTCTATATCTGATGTTGCTCCTATTGTCAATAATCATAATTCTGACCTTTCTTGGTGTCATTCTGATATATCGGATATTGCAGGGAGAGGTGATCATTTGGATAACAGTTGTGGTGTTACAGTTAGTTTGTTTCTTTATTTCCCATGGGGTGATTAATCAAAGGTCAGTGTCTTGGTATATGGGCAGATGGTGCATCTGTCACATGGGAGTGCCCAGTGATGGAAGGGAGACTCTATAGTGTGTTGTCTCCTTGGGTGGCCTGTTTTTTAGATGGTGGACATGTCTGTGTTAATATATCCCTAATGTTGGTTTGACTTTTTTTTTTAAGGAGAAAAGGGGGGGGGGGGGAGAGAGATGAGGTCCTATACTCATTCCCATCCCATGATGTTTAAGATATTTCAATTTTTTTATTTTACATATTTTTCAAGTTTTATATAGCACGAACTCTACCCAAGGGTATCAGAGCGCTTTACAGAGTTTGGATAGCAACATTTACAAGGATTAGACATACAGGGTAAAAATGTACAATAGATGTTGGAATAGATGAACAATATAGTTCGGACGCCGCGAAGGTAGGTTATTTCAGAAGTTAGAGGAATAAATGCACAGTTATTTTCAGAGGTAGTGATGTTCAGGCTCTCTGACGGTTGGGGGGTGCATCAAGTCAATTATTTTAGGGGGGGTTCAAGTATTTGTTGAAGTAATTTACATTTTTTTCTGAAGTGTAGGAACGATTAGTTGTCACGTAGATCTTGTGGCAGAACATTTCAAATTCTAGGCGCATTCCCAGAAAAGGAGCGGGTGAGAGATTTTTCTTACTTAAATTTGGATGGAATCAGGGGTAGAGTGTTTGAGCTTCACAGAGGCTTCTTTCGGCCAGCTTTTGATAGTTTGTTAACAAGGTAGTTTGGTTTTTCAGTGTTGAGAGCTTAGTGGGTTATGCAGGCCATTTTGAATATACTTCTCGGTTCGACTGGCAGCAAGTTGAGTTTCTCAAGTGTGGGAGTGATGTGGTCAAAGCGACTCTCCCCGGAGATAAGTCTGGCGGTTGCTTTGAGTGTGGCTTTCCTAGGGATAAGTTGGATTTTTGTGATAACAGTGAGTGTTATGTTACCGGAGTCCATCTTAGAGAGGACTAGAGATTGTTCCATAGTCTTTAGGTCTTCAAGGGGGATGAAGGGTTTGATTTTTTTTTAGGTGTTTGTGCGTGTAGAAGGCACTTTTTGCTGAGGAATTAATATGGTCTTTCATGATGAGGTTTTTGTCAAGTGTCATCCCTAGTGACTTAACAGTGCTGGAGATAGATAGTTTACAGTTTCATGTAGTTAGGTTGTCAAGCCAGTTATGAACAGAATAGGACTTTCTTTTTAGCTGGATGAGGAGGAGTTCGGTTTTGTTCGGGTTGAGTTTAAGTGGTTGTTGGTCAGCCAGGATTGTACCATGGAGAGAGTATTGTTTAGATGCTGGATTTCTTTAGATGACGACATTGTAATGTAAAGTTGGGTGCCATCGGCCTAGAGATGGTAGGCAATTTTGGCTTGCTTCAGGAAAACTGCAAGAGGTTCCATATAGAGGTTGAAAAAGGGCAGAGGACAGGATTGATCCTTGGGGAACTCCTTATGGGACTAATGCTGCTGGTGAGGTGGAATTGTTCAGTTTGATTCAGTGAGAGCATTGGTTCAGGTATGAGGCAAACCACTGAAGGACAGCACCATTGATGCCTGCACGCTGTGAGAGGGTGTTTAGGAGAATGTTGTGGTTGACAGTGTCAAAGACCGCTGAGAGGTCCAGGAGGATTAAGTGGCAGGCCTAACCATCGTCAAGAGATCAGTGTAAGTCATCTGTGATGTTCAGGATTGCAGTCTCTATACTGCATACTTTCCTGAACCCAGATTAGAAGGTGTCATGTAGGTTACATTTTTCAATGTGGTTGTTGAGTTGGGAGAGCACACATTTCTCAATCGTTTTGGCAAGGAGGATGAAACACAAGCAAACCTCACATTAACCTGTGCTTAACCCTCTGGTAGCTTGGCACAAAAGCAGTCAGCCTTAACTTGGAGGCATTGGGGCATATTCACAAGAACATGTGATAACTACCGCAAGAATAGCGTAACGCAACTTCCAATAACGCAGCCCATCACAGGAAAATAACCCCGTGTCAACGTGGGATTCACAACAAGGCGGTACCATGCGATAGTCACCAGATAACGCATCAAATGCCAGCGTGTAAATCAACACCACGCCCAAAAAATGCGAAACACGAACGCAAGAAATCATGCGATGAGGCCAATCGCGGTACAAAAAGCTGTGAAAAGCAGCCTCGGGCCTGCAACTCCCACGAGTCTGGCGGGCAATTGCACCATAAAAACCACAGGCACAACACACCAGAAACAAGCCAAAGCATGTAGCAACATCCATGCACCCTGACCAAGCGCAGAGGGCAACGCGAACCCCACAACCCCCACAGACCACCAGCAAGGAACAACTGGCTCGGGGAAGGCCAAGGAGAAAATGAAGAGGAAGACGGGGTGCAGACCGCAGGAAAACAAGACCAAGGCCACGGAGGCGACAGAACACTACCAGCAAATGACCCACAAGCAGACCCCCTGGAATGCAGTCACAGAGCCCAGGAGGCCAAGAGGCTCCGCCAGGACGTGACAACCGAAACCAGGCACAAACCCGCTGCCAACAGGAAGGCAGCAACGGCGACAGGAGGTGGCAGTCCAGCGACGCAGGAGGAAAGCCAGGCCACAGTCATCAGTGTGGAGAGGGTGCAAGGAGCAGGGAGTACGGACACAGCTCGACAGGACCTGACACAACAACAACAGGGTGAGGATCCAACAGGGACTGGGGGAACGGGGGGTGATGGGCACAATGCCACACATGCACAATGAGGTGTAGCACACTGCACATCCACAAGTACCCAGGGACATGTCCCCCATCCCCGTAGCACACTGCAGCACACACACATAGCAATCACAGCACATACCATGACAATGTGGCACAAAGTGCAACACCCACACTGCAGAACAGGGGACACAACTGGGTCCACCCAGGCGCAGAAACAGAACAATCACATTGGACAGAGCAGGGAACTGTGAGATGCACATCTACCCCTACAACCCCACAACAGCCATGTAGGCCAAATGTACACTGCCCAAACTCAAATAGCCACCACCGCCCAAACAGTCACAATGTACATTGTCACACAGTCTGCATGTCGACAAGAACAAGGCGCCAACACAATGCCAACATGCACCTCCCCTTCACAATGCAGAGGGACAAACAACACCTCCAGCAGGACAGAACAGACAACCCATCGGTGATGTCCGAGACTAACACTACCCCCCCCCCCCCGACACCGACGCCCTACAACAGCCCATGGACATCCCACACAATCCACCACCAGGACCAGGGCAGACAAGCTACTCAGAGGAGAACCCAGACCCTGCAACAGACCACACAGCATGAAGCACCCGCAATCACGGCTGCCTCACAACACCTCACCCACCCACACTTGGTACCCCAATGCCAGGTGGCCGAACGCCAAAAGGAGGTGGCCCAACAGGTGAGGGTGTTGCCTAACCCATGGAATACGAAGTAGAACACATACGTGGGTGTCCAATACCCTTCAGGGACCACCTACACCCCACAAAGGAGACCCACACCTCCACAGAGACACATGCACATATCATGTTGAACTGGCTATGGGCACGTGCACCCGGCCCCTTTATTGGCAGGGCCACATGTACAGTGACGCCTGTGCTGGATGTGTGTGGGGTGAGTATAAGCCAGCCCGCACGGAGTGCTTGGTGCTGGCAACAACATGAACAGTGGACACCAGTGCAATGGAAACAGAAAACACCAGCATAACAGAGTCAATTGCAGAGCAACATGGAGTGAGCCGGAGTAAGGACAGAGGTCACCCAATATTCAGTCTGGACGTTCCGTGAGTTGCAGTGCCCTGAGGTAGGGTCACTAGAGAAGAGCGCGCGCATGCGAAGGAATTCTTAGGATTGTGTCCCTTAGGGTTAGTCCTGATGCAGATGCAGTGGGGTGTGGTACACCTGCATCAACTTCCCCATCAACGTCCCAGGTCTCCCACACTGCATGAGGTGACATTGCTGCGCAACCTCACAACAGCACAAAACTCGATCAGTAACGGACAATGGCTTGCGGTGCACTGAGTCACCGACACCGGGAGTGCTGAGCAGGGCAGCAGGCCGATGATGGCATCCACGACAGGTCTGGGCACCTTCGTAGGTATGTCAGGACCACCCTTTCGACTCTGGCAGATGGCGGTTGGAGGTGGTCCTTGCCGTGGTGGCGTGTGCCTCCTGCGGTGATGCGACGTCCGGGCCAAGACTCGATGCCATGTGTGGGCCCTTGTGGCCCGCAGCTGGGCCCGGAAGAGACGGACAGCGCAGGGCCACAGACACATGGCGTTGATGACCCCAAGACCATCGCTACAGAGGCCATTCAATGTCTCAGAAGAAGGGGTCCCAGGCGTGACCAGCACAGAGTTAGTGGCCCCGGATGCACTGCGGCCGGCACAGGCACTTAGCCATGGGACGATGACTTGCGGTGCAGTCAGATGGGCCATGCGACCTGAGCGGGTCCCCATCAATGTCCGAGGTGTATGTTGCGGCGTGTTGCGAGGGACAGTGGAAGGTGTCCTCCAGGGCATGATGTGGAAGGTCTGATGTTATCCGGAAGCAGCAAATTGAGGAGTGGAAAGCGCAACCCTCGTTGTCATCAACAATTCGTGATCAGCTACATGAGGATGTAAACTAGCCCCTATGCCATTGACACAAACGCCACAAATGTACAACCAGTGAGTGTCCATGAATGTCGGGGAACACACTTAGTGGCACAGGTGCTGAGAGGGGATGCAGTCTGCGATGATGCCGGTACACAGATGTGAACTCCAACATTGCCAAATCAAGTCTCTGTGACCTACTGGACCGCAGTGTAAGGCCGGAGGCAGCGGTCAGCATGGGCCCACAGCCACCTGTCGTTGGCTCGCGGGGCACAGAGTTAGTGACACAGTGGCAGTTGTCGGTAGTGTTCAATCACCTCTGTGACGATGATCCGGTTCCCTCCGGCCTGCAACGCGTCATCCTCTTATGCCCCTCCGTGCGTGCGAAGACATGTATTCAGCCTTTTGAATTACTGATGTTCAGTTACAGTTCTGTGATCCCACTCGAGCGCAGCGTAAGCCGAGGGCAGTGGTCCACGTAGGCCCACAGACATGTGTGGTTGTGATGCCATGCACAGACTTGTTGCCACCACATCGAAGGGTGTATGGTGAATAGTTCTCTGCCTTAACTAATGTTCACTGCCATGGTGTAATCAAGACTTATTTCCAAATGTGTGACCTACCTGACCGTGGTGTAGGCCTGAGGCAGCGGTCAGCACGGCCCATTCACCTTGTGTCGCCGGCATAGGTTGGATGGCCCCACCGGCCTGCGTAGTTCAGGTTCAGTGGCACCATGTGTAGCAGGCTGGCGTTGAACAGGGTTAGTGGCACCACGTGTAGCAGGCTGGCATTGAACAGGGTTACTGGCACCACGTGTCGCAAGATGCCCATATGGAACTTTGCCTCACTGAACTGGGGGGTTCGGGATATGGGGTCACTGCCATTCATAACTCAAGACACAGTTCCACATGTGGGACCTACTGGTCCGAAGAGTAGTCCGGGGGCGGCAGTGGAGTACGTCAACGAAAAGGGAATAAAGCGGGCCTGTGTCGTGGAGGCCTGGTGGTCTGAGCTGACTGCAAAGTTCGCGGGACTCGGGCTTGGAGCTTTCGCCGGCACGTGGTGGGCCCTCCTTGATACACGCCGGTGTCGGAAGGTGATCAGTGTGGCCTGGCTGCGCAGGGGCGGGACTGACGTGTTCGTGGTCCAGCGTGTCGGGACCGGCAGGCGCACTGCATCGCAGGCAACTCGGCTCACGAGGACGGCGTCGGCCTCGTGGCGGGGTGTGA